>VVHJ01047184.1:0-16623 GCA_015107715.1 Tylochromis polylepis | reverse complement strand
TTGGGGGGGGGGGGGGGGGGGGGGGGGGGGCATTAATTGGGCTAATGGTGAAATATAAGCAGAGGATGCCAAATATGTAAGCAGGTGTAGGACCGTGTAGTAATTTGAAAATGCTTTTTAAAAAATGTGACTGAAGGGAGACCTGTATCAGACATGAGCTCCCTTCCCAGTCAGGAGCGTGAAGGTCTGATTTGACAGCGGAAGAAACAGAGCTGACCAAAAAAAAACTGACTTCTGTGTAAAGAGATTAGCACAAATTGAAAACGGGAGAAATGGAAGCTTCCAGAACAGCCTCGAGACCTCTAACCAGGGCAAATAGTTTATTACAGGTAATAAATTTCCAGTAGCAGCATTTTACAGTTTTCACATTTTAAGTAAAACAATAATACAAACGAATACAATGATGATAAACTATGGCAATGAGTATGTCGATGGAGAGGATTCATTAAGTGCATCTGTCTTGTTTAGTTCTTGTTTTTGGAGAATAAAACCAAGCATTTAAATAATTAACACTAAATAAATAATTAACCATAAAAATGGAGTGTTGCTTCATGGGACATGAACGGGGAGAAGTGAGAAGACTTTAGAGCGAAATATTATTCTTAAGGTGAAACTCGTGGAAGATGCCAGTGGCGTTGCACAAGAAACATATTTCTGTGTGTCAAAGCTGCCAAAAGAGGTCGGTCAAAATAACATCGCACAATTACCAGAACCCACAGCCATCTGAGGGTCATTAGACACCCTGAGGAGAGCTGACTCAGTGCAATGCAGGGTGAGCCATGACAGGAATGTATCCATAATCTTTTTTGTTGTTGTTGTTGTTGTTTTAACCTTTTCTTCGTGGCATCTATCTAACATTTTCTATCTAAAGATGAAGGGAATTTTTCTGGGCTTCAAGAAGGAAAGAATAATCAGCTGACCTCACCTTGACCAGCCTTCACTGCAACTGCTTCTTCCCTCGGAAGGAATGGCTTGATTTCTATATTGTACTTAATATCTTTCCTCAGGTCGTAAAATTTCCACTTCCTTCCACGGACTCAGAAACCATCACGATGACAGGTGTGCAATGCAAAAGATGATAGAGGAGTCATTCAATCCCGAGTTGCAAAAATAACCAAAAAATATAGCATGGCTTGCAATTTGGCAACAACAGAGTCAGCTCATAGACAACAATCAACTAGAATTTCTATTGGAAGAGGAAAGGAAGTGAAAGAGACGAGAGGAATAAAAACTAAAGCCGAGTTGTTTTTCTCTTAGACAGGTAAGTACAGTTTATATTATCCAGCATGTATTAGTTGGACTATTGCTGCCAGGGGAACGCCTAGGACCTGAACAACTCCACTCCTCAAAAACACAGCCTACTGCAGAGCACCAAAAGCCTGAGCCTTAAGAAGAGCGAAGCCCAGCTGGTTAATTATATGTTTTACAAAGCAAATGGGTATGTTTTGCTGGTGTTTTGTGACTAAAGACTTTTTAACCTTCTTTATTTTGATTCTGTAAATACTGAGAAAGCTTCACATTCCACATTTGGATAAGAGCAGAAACAAATATCTCAACAGCTTTTGTTGATGTGACAAGCACAATACAGAGAATGATTTTTCATTGAAAGGTGCTAAAGGGCACATAATGGACTCAGCGGGTAGCTGTTTCAGCAGGAAAGGCTCTAAAAAACAATTACGCACTGCCTGCCTGTCACCAGAACAAAAGGCAAGCAAATATTAGTGGCTGCCAAGTGAACCTGTTGAGCATTTTGTAGATGAAGTGTCATATATCTCCCTAGTCAGGTGAGGCAAACCACAGATGAGGAAAAATGAAACCAGAGAGTGGACTTTTTTATTCACGGTTTTAAACTGTTAACATCTAACATCTCCCTGCATCTGCCGGATGCTAGCGTCTGTTTGCTAACAAATTTGTCACCCTTAAATGTGCGAATGTAATATTACTGTGTTTACAGCTCGTTCCTATTGCTCCCGAGCGGCATCCTCCATTTAAAATTGCCATAAACTTAAAACCTTTAATTGCAGATGAACGCAAATAAAGCAGTTTGAATTGTCAGTGATTTAAGTCATCTGGGCTTACAAATGCATTTACAAATTATACACATAACACAATACGTGTTTCTACAACATGGAAGCAGAGCTGTTTGTGCATCCCTTTTTACAGCCAAAGGTACCAGAATGAATAAGTTTGGCTCGGCGTCCCCCTCTCTCCCCCTCTGCTGTGCCCTGACAAGACACTCTCTCCAGCTGCTTGGGCACACCAGGCAAATAAAGAAAAGGTACACACGAGGTGAATAAAAAAGGTAATACCCACTTCAAACACCACTTCCCACTAATCCCTACATGCTCTCAACCTTCACACAGTGAAAGTATACCGCTGACACCTGGATACTGACACTACCCACTCAGCCAGCCTTTCCGGAACAGACTTCACTACCGAGGAGTAGCAAGGGACTGGAAAGAGAGAGGATTATTCACTCAGGGAAAAAAAAGGAAAAAAGAAAACACACAGAATCTGCCTGCCCTTTTGTAAAGCATATATCCTTCTCTGCAGATACAAGTGCGGCAAACAATCAGGTTCCCCTCCAATTGGACAGCATCATTTCCTTCTGTAACCAGCGGCTGAATATGAGCTACGCAAAGATCCAGCCTTGCACCACCCCCTCCACCCACCCCCCTTTTACTGCTTTCCCTGTAAAAAGTAATCTTTTTTTTTTTCTTGTAGTATCCTTCAGATTCTGATAGGATTTTATCCAAGACAAGGAGAGCTTTAATTATCCATCTTGCTGTTTCATGTGTCAGCGCAGGTCATGCTCAAGTTTCATGTTCATGTTTTTTCCTCATAGCTTCTCGCATGCTCCTGCCCTGAATCACGTTCATGTCTTTTGTCACAGTTGTCATAGTTTAGTTTCTTCCAGTTTAGGTTTTAGTTTAGTTGTTGTCCCTGTTCACTTTACCTTGTTGTTTGTACTCATGTTATCAGCCTTAATAAAGGGCTCGCTTTTTGTTTATTCAAGTTGCGTTCCATGTTCCATTTTTTTGTCTGCATTTGGGTCCACTATTCACTCAACACACAGTCAGCTCCCGCTGGCTGTGACACTTTTAATTCAATTCAGTTCAAATGTATTTATATTTTTATATATTGCCAAATCACAACAAAGGTAACCTCAAGGTGCTGTAAGGTAAAGACTCTAAAATAATGGGGAGAAACCCTCACTGATCAAACGACCCCCTTTTGAGCAAGTGCTTGGCGACAGCAGGAAGGAAAAACTCCCTTTTAGCAAGAAGAAGCCTTCATCAGAACCAGGCTTAGGGAGAGGCAGCCATCTGCCACGACCAGTTGTGGGTGAGGGGAGGAAGATGGGACAAAAGACAGTGTGGAAGAGAGCCAAATGTTATTGAATATTAGCCAATATTCACATTTGATAAGATGGAATATTTGGCATGTTGCTATAAAGATTGTTTAAATGCTTTATAAAATATTAAATGTGTTTCCGGTGAACTACTAGCTGGTCTTTTCAGCTTTAAACTATCAGTTGGCATCTGGTGTTAAACTAACATGCACAGTGGGGATCAGCAGAAACAGAATAACAAATCTTTGGCCAGGAATAGGAGATTAATCAGGCCATGGTTTTATGAGCCTAAGATTAACGTGCAATATACTGCCAAAACTATTCACTCACCCATCTATAATTGAATTCATGTGTTCCAATCACTTCCACAGCCACAGGTGTGTAAAATCACGTAGCCATGCAGACTGCTTCTGCAAATACTTGTGAAAGAATGGGTCGCTCTCAGGATCTCCAGCATGGTACTGTGATAGGATGACACCTGTGCAACAGGTCCAGACAGAAAATTTCCTCACTAGTAAATATTCAACAGTCAAATTTTAGTGGTATTATAACAATGTGGAAGTGATTGGAAATGACAGCAACTCAGCCACAAAGTGGTAGGTCACATAAAATCACAGAGTGGGGTCAGCGGATGCTGAGGCTCATAGTGCAGATGTTGCCAACTTTCTGCAGCTTCAGTCGCTGCAGACCTCCAAACATCATGTGACCTTCAGTTCAGCTCAAGAACAGTGCATAGAGCTTCATGGAACCGGTTTCCATGGCCGAGCAGTTGTATCCAAGCCTTACATCACCAAGCACAATGGAGAGAGTTGGATGCAGGGGGGTAAAGCATACTACCACTGGACTCTAGAGCAGTGGAGATGTGTTTTCTGGGGTGACGAATCACGCGTCTCTGCCCGACAATCCGATGGATGAGTCTGTGTTTGGCATTGCGTTAAGTGTAAAGTTAGGTGGAGGGAGGACTATGGTGTGGGGTTGTTTTTCAGGAGTTGGACTCGGCCCCTTGGTTCCAGTGAAAGGAAGTCTTAATGCTTCAGCATTTCAAGACATTTTGGACAATTTCAACCTTCCAACTTCGTGGGAATAGTTTGGGGATGGTTCCTTCCTGTTCCAACATGAATGTGCACCAGTGCACAAAATAATGTCCATAGAGACATGGATGAGTGAGTTCGGTGTGGAAGAACTTGACTGGCCTGCACAGAGTTCCTGACCTCAACCCAACAGAACACCTTTGATGAATTAGAGTGGAGACTGCAAGCCAGGCCTTCTAGTCCAGCATCAGTGTCTGACCTCACAAATGTGCTTCTGAAAGAATTGTTAAAAATTCCCATAAACACACCTAAACCTTGTGGAAAGCCTTCACAAAAAATAGTTTAAGCTGTTTTAGCTGCAAAGGATTGGCCACACTCATTTTAAACCCTATGCCTCAAGAACGGGATGTGACTCGAATTCATATGTGTGTGAAGCCAGATGAGCGAATACTTTTGGCAATACAGTATATCTGCGAATATGCAAAGGGATAGTGTGAAGAAATAAAGATTGAAGAAGTGCCAGCAGATTGGAGTATTGATGAGACAAATTCAGACCTCTCAGGGAAACATTCAAAGTGATTTCTTATTTGTTTCACAGATGGCTAGTTTAAGATATATTTGGTTGACAAGAGAACTACATAATGGAAGAAAAAAGATAAATGAAGTTCAAGAATAAATAAATAGGGGAGCAGGAGAGAGCAAAAGTGAAGCTCACTAGAGAGCCATATTCAGACCTTTTATGCAGCGCTTGTTGATCTTGCTACAATGACATTTCAAAGTGCAGTACTCATACAGAGTGCATGCGTACACACAGACATTTACACATGTACAATCCTCCAAAGAACTGCAATGAAAACAAGCCACGGGCTTTCCTTTCATCGTCGGCTTTTCTCTCTTTATCAAGTGTGAGACTGTCACTGCACTCTCTGCGTGACATGCTGTAGTTTCCATGAGAACAAATTCAAACAAACACACACACAAGGTTAACTTCACTTGTATATTACGCTAAATTTTTCCAAACCAGTCCTGAATGGACCGCTATAATGGTAACTTCAGAAAAGAGTCAATATTCAAGGTGGCAAATTTGACAAACACTTTAATCTTTTTTGGAAAGAAATTTGTGTGCCTACAAGATGGGGCTCATTTAGCTCATGTGGTCCATTAAGATCAGGGGTTATTACCTTGGGCAAGAACACCATGAACCACGCCTGGCTCCTGGTGTGTTTATTCTGGGCACGATTCTCTGTGCAGACAGCTTTCCCTCAAGTGTCCCTAAAAGAAGCTCATGTTCCTCCAAGTATCACCGGCACACACACCTACTTCATAATAAAATGGCAATTCAAGACTGCAACACAACAAATAGGCTGTTTATTCCTAAACAGGAGAACCTGCAACTAATGTCAACATTGGTTGACATTAGTTGCTTGCAGAAACATGGACACTGTACTGGACCTGGCTGCACTTGGAGCAGAGGCACAACGCCCAATTTAGAGGTCAGCTGTGGTTCTGACACTCACCTACACCAGCAACAAGCTTTGGGAGGAAAAACAATGAGATTGTTCCAGATGAAAGCTAATTTCACTCCTCGACCTGGGCTCCAGATGCCGCTTCTTCAGATTGGCCCTCATCTGTCCATGCATTCATAAACATGCATAATAAATGTGTAAGTGTAATCTGATGCGGTGATAATAGCTTCATATTTGTCAAATATTTGGTGATGTTTCCATCACATCCATGTGCAGAAAACACCCACAAAGACATTTCCCACATGGGAAATACTGTCAGAGAGGCAGAAAAATCAGTTCTCTGAGGCAGAGATGGAGACGTAATAAATGATGCTGAACCAGAATAAACAATTATTATTTACCAGCTTGTGCAGGGCTGGTCTGCTGCTGCCACTGTTGCTTTAACTTGAGCAACAGGACAGACGGCTTGATGAATGGATGGAAGGACATTACAAACATGATCTTACATTTATGAGCTTCCTGTAAGGAGTAATTAGAGATGATCGCCATTCATGCTGTAATGTGATTGCATGGTGTAATCAAAGATAAAGGTAATGAATATCAGTAACACTAATGAATAGTTTAAAGCAGTGCATTAGTCATTATTTAGCAGCTAATTGCAACATAACAACAAATCACAACAATGCCTGTATATTTTCACAAAGTTACTTACAGAAATGAGGTGATTTAATAAACATTATGACATTAATGCAAGTCATTTTGCCCAATTGTCTGTTTTTGTCAGTTTTGCTTCAGTTAACAGTTTCACTTATACCCAAATATCAAGAGATCTTTATAAGCATGTAATACTTATAGTTTAAATAAATATAGGATGTACTGTCAGGTCTTCATGGCTGTTTACATTAACACAACACACTGGTTAAGTCCATTTTTACTCCTGCTTTCAATCCATTCCCTTTTTTTGACACACATTTGTCTTTGGAAGCTCAACAGCTCAGCATGAAACAAAGTCTGATATTCAGTGAAACACATTCTTCTAAGAATATTTACTGACCACTCTGCAGCATTTATGTTTTGTTATGATTTACCAGTTTTTCCAGCGGTATCACTGACCTCCTTCGGATTCAGCATTCAGAATAACTACGCATCGATCCGCCCGGTTCTCCCCTGTGATGAATACAAGGATTGGGTTTGAGTTCATTGTCAGTATTTCTTTAAGATGTTTTGTTACAGAGTTCCCACACCTTCTGTTTTTGAAATTGTACACTGCCTGCAGTAATAATGACGGCCACGTTGAGAGGCAATGCCAGCATGAATCAATGCTGCCCCCGTGTGGTGGGTTTGATGTTGAGTACACCCAAGAAAAAGAAAAGAAAAGCAAAACCTTTACCTTGTTTCAGATTGTTTGGATCTGTTGGGTGGGATGTTTCGTGTTATATGTGAAGTACAGGTTATGGTTTGTTTTTTTGGTTTGTTTTTTTCATTCATAGCAAAATACAGTTTCACAAAACTTGTCAGCAATGATGTGTTATCTGACAGCTTTCCAAGAATGATCTGTTGAAATTGTTGCACCTCTCTGTATTTTCTCACTCCATTATAATTTGGTTCACTACTCTTTTTTTCAACATTTTTTTCCTCCTGATTTAAAAAAAGAGAGAGAGAGAAAGAAAAAAAGAATGCCGTGCAAAGATACAATTAACCTTTAAACCTTGACCTAATTTTCTCACAACCTCCTGTATGGCTAGTGATTCTATTACCATTTTTTTTCTGTACAGGAGCCAAAAAACTCATTTCCAAAGAGATATCTGCTGCCTGCCCTTTTAACTCTCTCCCTCCCGCTCGCCCTGCAGTCAGGCCGTAACATCATTTCAGTTCTATTTGACATGAAACTGCAGAGGCCTTGCTACATTTCTGCTCCTTTTCCAACTTTGGATGCAACACTGCAACTCTATCACCACCCCTGATATACATACCTTCCAGATTCAGTATGTCTGCCGCACATGAACGTTCTGTGTGTTCACGCTGCAGGAGTTCTCTCATTCTGCACTGGCTTCACCCTCCTTTGACCTGCCAGATGTTCATTGTGGACCTAGCGATCTCGAGGGAAAGAATAACAACAAGGGGCATGTGAAACTTGCTAGTTGTGGAAGTGCACTATAAGCGCAACATAACCTACAAACACTGGCCACTTTATCAGAGATACTTGTTCAGCTGCTTCTTAACGCAAATATCTAATAATCATCCAGTCACGAGGCAACAACTCCATGCATTTAGGCATGCAGACAAGACAAACTGTTTAAATCACCTTTCTTAACCCATCAGAATCAGGAAGAAAGGTGAAAGGTGATTTAAGTGACTTTGAACACATTATATTTGTTGGGGCTGGACAGGCTGGTCTGAGTATTTCAGAAACTGCTGATCTGCTGGCATTTTTCCACACACTCATCTATAGGGTTTAAAGAGAATCGTCCAGAAAAGAGAAAATATCCATTGAGCGGCAGTTCTCTAGGTGAAAATGCCTTGTTGATGCCAGAGGTCAGAGGAGAATGACCAGACTGCTTTTAGCTGACAGGAAAGTCAACAGTAATTCAAATAAACCGCTTGTTATAACCATGGTACGCAGAAGAGCATCTCTGAATGCACAACATGTCAAACCTTGAAGCAGAAACTTCATTATCATGATCTAGAGGCAGCGCTTTCAGCGGGAAAAACATTTCATCACTCATCCAAGTTACTTCTTCAGTCTCCGCTGCAGGTTTCACCAACCTCATGAATGATACATACTAAACAAAATTAGCACCTAATATTAGTAACTAATTTACTGTGAGGTTACTTTCATCAATAATATACACATTGTCATGACCATTGATTAATAGCTATGAGTACTGTTCACAAAGACTTGGGGCTGCAATCAAAGATTTGTAAGATATACCCTTAGGCTCCCTCCTCAGTTCAGAGGTAAAGTTGAGGACACCTGCAGTCTCTAGCTGTGACCAAGAAGTCGCTTGGATGAGTGATAAACTGTTTCTCCCACTGAGATCACAACACCCAGATGAACACAATCAACTTTCTGGAATTTCATTACCTGGATGAGTGACCATGCATCAAGACACTTGCAGCAGATGGGCTACAGCAGCAGAAGACCACACTATGTGCCTCTCCTGTCAGCTAAGAACATGAAACTCGGGCTACATTTCACAAAAGGCTCACCAAAATTAAACAATGGTATGTTGGAAAAACGTTGCCTGGTCTGATGAGTCTTCATTTGTGCTACAGTCACATGTTAGTCAGAATTTGGTGTAAACAATATGAAACTATCTCATAACCATTGAGGCTGGTGGTAGTGATGAAGTGGTTTGGGGGTTATTTCGTGGCACACTTCGGGCCACATCATTTAAATCCCACAATCTACTAAGTATTGTTGCTGAGCATGTCCATCCCTTTATGACAGTGTACTCATCTTCCAGCAGGATAATGTGGCACATCACAAAGCTCAAATCATCTAAAAGTGGTTTCTTCAACATAACAATGAGCTCACTGTACTCAAATGGCCTCCACAGTCACCAGATCTCAATCCTTTTGAAATCAATATGTATCAGCATCTCTGAGGAATCTTTCCAGCACTGTGTTGAATCTGTGCCACCAAGAATTAAGTTGACGAACTTAATTCTAGCTAACGAGTGGCCAGTAAATGTGTTATTCTATATTAAAACGTAAGACTAATGCTTTTTTTCTTAATTCTCCACTCTTAATGTATTATGTATGACTCTTAATTGCTCTTACTCTGAGCACAACTGTTCCATCTGGAGATGTTAACTCAGAGGATACTGTTACCAAACATCAGCATGCAAGTGCTGTCCAAGTACATTTACAGTATATTTTTGTGTACTAACAGGAAATGGTACAGGTAAAGACCATATTTAGAATTCATAATGTCTGATATTCTTAATTTTGTCACATTGTGAGTGCAGTACAAAGACACTACAAAACCTGATTAAGATTTCTGCAGTAGGATGAAACTTCATTCTTGTCAGGCAGCTGTGCAGATCTATTGCACAGAGGGGGAAAAAACTATTGAAGCAGTTCTCAAAGGGGGGCCGATTATGCTCATTTCCAGCTCCATATTTCTTTTTTCTTTTCTTTTTTTTTAAATTCTGTCCTCTGCGATACCTTTGCATGATTCACAGGTAAAAGAAAATCCTTCATTATATTAAAGAAAGCGAGGCACAAGAATAGATGTCATATACCGAGTCTTTAGAGCGGCGTGAAGGCTGAGGTTTTGCCTCACAGGGATTACTTTTACATACGCTGACCTCATTATTTGAAGCTATGCCCATTGCTATGAAAAGCATAAAATGTCACCTTTGAATCAAGACTGACCCTCAGTGGTTGGTCTACAGGCTACTTTTCTGCAGGGTTCCCATCTCTGAACATCAACAAAAATATGAGAAAGCTAGAAAATCACTGGGAGGGCAACCCATTATGATATGAAAGTGCAGCGCAAGTGCGATTTAGTACCAGACTGTGGTCTTGCCAAGGCCATAATTTATTTAAAACCAAGCAGCCCTGTGATGTAACACTGAATTAATGAATGTTTAAAAAAATGGCTCCCAGTGTAGTCTTGCTGATTAATATGATGCAGTCTAGGCTTTCCAGCTGAACACCAATCAAGCTTTTTTGTGGCGAGTATTAACAGCGTTTCCTTTAATAAAACTTAAACCACTGAAAACTGAACAAACTGGATTTTAAAGCATGCGCCCATAGATTCCTGATGGTTGTCCTGGGTACAGTCACATAACCAAAAGGATGCCTGTTTTCTGACCGACTATAAAATGCAAACTTATGTGAATATATGTACAAGCACACATATACATTTTTTTCTGTTAGCTAAACACAGGTTTGTTGGGTTCCCATGTAGCCTTTTTTTTTAATGAAAAAAGAAATACATTTCAAAATGCTCCAACTTCTGATAAAGGCTTTGCCCACAACTACCTTTTCATTCTGTGTATGTATTCACTGCAGCAAGGCTGCAGCATCACAACAGAAGTCGTGATGTTTTTCAAATATCACCCCTGAATTTCCATGTGCAAATAAGTGCCATCCAATCAATCAAGTGAGCCACTTCAAAATGTTTTGCCTGAGAGGAAAAACGAAAAAAGCAACACATACACATTCAAGCTTATCAAAAGGGCTAATAGGGCAAAATAAGGCCCACAGTTACACTCCAAGAGGTTTTGACAATGCCTATATCACAGTTAATGAAAATGACACCCCTTAAAACACAAGGACTGACACAAGCCTTGGTAGAAATAGTTAACAAGATTCACTACCAGACTCTTCAAACGTCCGGTGCCACCACTGACGGAGCTTAGCCAATTAAAACTTCTTTGCAGTTTCCTTTCCCTGATTGACCACACTGACACCTATATTTTTGGTATAAGATATAAAAGTAAAAAATATATAGACTACAAAGCTGACTGAGGCAAATTTGTGCTACCCGGGTTTAAAGTAAAACTGATGTGATCTGACTTTATTTCCTCCCTGTGCTCTCACCAAATCAGCTGTCTGTTTGTTTGCTTGTCTAGTGCAGGGATGTCAAACTCATTTCATATCGTGGACTACACACAGCCCTCTTTGATCTTAAGTGGGTATAAAACCCTTTTCTTTCACAGTACAGAAATTTAATTAAAAGAAGAAGAAGTACGATTACAACAGCATGGTGCTGTAGTAAATGAAATCTGTTGACTTTTTGGGTTTAAATTGTAAGAAATAAATATCTGAAATTAACAGAAAAAGTTCTGGTAGCTCATTGATCACAGTGTCCTATAAGTACAAAAAGGAAAGGTTTTAATTAACAGAATATGTCCTTGTTTCATTGTGGACACATTATTTAAAAAAAGAAAAATTAGAAAAACAGAACAAAGAAATGTATATAGCAATAAGAAAAAAAAGGGGAACTCTTCTGTCATTTCATTGTTTATCTGTTACTTATTTACTTTGGTGTAGTCTGTATAGCCTAGGAGAGGTCTTTATTAGTAGGAAAAGATGTCACACTTAGTGAAAAGTCCAAAATTTATGCTCTCCTTCACATTTTCCAAAGCAGACCACATTGGAGTCTTTGTTGGGTCGATTTTGGCCCGCGAGCCTTATGTTTGACACCACTTGTTTAGTGAGCCTTTATATTACATGTTGCAACTTTGTGGTCACACTTTGATTTAGGGTTGCACCTAACATTTATTTTCATTATCAGTCAGTAGTCTGGGAGTTGTTTTCCCGTCCCTGCACCAGCCACAGCTGTGGTTGAAGGTATTATGTTCCTGGATAGTCTCTGTATTGCATTTCTTTGAAGGCAATATATCTCAGGAATGTCTTGTGAACTGGAAGTTATTAGAATTTGGTGTTCAAACTTAACGTCTTTTTGACCTCATAAACACGTTTGGTCATAACCCAAAACTTCATAAATTACCTATGCCAAAAATGTTGCATACTTATCTAGTACAGTGGTGTCAAATATGTGCCCCGGGGGCCAGAACTGCCTTGCAAAGAGTCAGATTCACTCGATCGCAAAGGCAATGTGAGAAAATTGCAGTTAATTACAATTAGTTTTTCAATAACATGTATTCTTATTATTAATATCATTTATTCTGGGAATGTCAGCTTGCTGAATCTCATTAGATAAATAAAGTAATTTAACAAGATATAATGCTTTTAATGTAATGGTATAAAGGGTTCTTTTCACTTTAAGGCTGTAAATATTGTTGTTCTGACCCAAGCGAACGCTTTCAAAATGTAATTCTTAACACAAAAGAAAGAGAAATATTCTTTTTATTATGCAGTGATTTTACTGAGAGCATTTTGGTAGTTTGTGGTTCATAAACTCAAATGAGTTTGACACCTGGTCTAATAGGAAACAAATGTAATGATATGAAATTTAATTTCACCCCAAAAAGGTCAGTTAACTGTGAAATCATGATGTTTGGCAAAACCACTTCTGAGTTTATCAAAACACATTAAACCAGGAAGACAACAACAACACAAAAAACCAAGATTTATAAACTGGTTATTTGATGAAATCATATAATTCTGGAGCAGTCATTTTCATTTTGATCAATCATTTAGACAATAAAACATTATAAAAAGTGACTTATGAAGCATCTTCAAACTTTCATGTTTCTTCAGCCACAATCCAAAACCAGCTGTTTTGAATAATATTCCATTCTGGGTTTTTGTCAGCTTATATTTGCTTTTATTTATTTATGTTTATTTTTTCTACTTTAAATGAAAATTTGTCTCCTTCATACTTAATTTGTCTCCACTTATTTATTTATATACTATTTGTATTCTGTCTTGCCCTACTTGTGTATATATATATATATATATATATATATATTAACCCTTACCTAACCCTTACCTAACTTGGCATTTGTGTGTGGACAGTAAAGAAAGAATTTCATTGCACAGAGAAATGCTATTTCTTTGTACATATGACAATAAACGCTTCGAATCTTTGAAAACACCATAGATCTGTTTCTACAAAGAACCACTAATTATCTAAATGATCTAAATGCAGATTGAGTCTTTTTAGTTCAGCTGCTGATCATATGTTACAAGAACTGTTATAATTGCTAATGGGGGATTTTTTTTATGATTATGGTGACATTTGTATTATACCTTGAAATAAAATTAGCATACTAATATTACAACTTTTATGAAAATTTGTCAGCATTTGATGGACAGTAATTGCACCATAATTGCTGGCAATAATTAACTGTATCTAGTTGTCTAGTTTCAGTCATTGCAATGACAGGCAGCAGTCGGTTTTAAATAAATAGTAGTGACAGGTCTACAGAAACAGAAATAGACCACATGAGCATGGAAAATGTGCTGCAGAGCAAGTGATTTATATATCTTTCCATATACTCTGTTATACTCTCTCTGCCATCAAGCATGCATCAGTGGCTTGATATCATAAACAATGTTCAGTGGGAATACATAAATGCATGAATAGCACCTAAACAAACAAATAATAATGCTATGGCGTTGTCATATATCTACAGTGTTTCTAGCCATGTGTAACCCAAAGCTGACCAAAAGAACAGAGGGAGAAACAAAAGAAAAACATAAAAATAATGACCTGTAACCTGGAAAAAAAAACATGCATTTCATTTGGAGGGCTTTACAAAACTGACCATAAGGGGACGACAAATCGCAAAGACTATATTTTCTCTGGCACGTGTTTCAGCAGCAACGCTGAAAAATCGGGGAGGAATTTAAAAGTGGAGGTTGATTTTTATATTACTGACGATGGAGTTTTATTTGAAGTGATAGACATGAACTGGTGTAGCTGGAGAGCATTTTGTTTGAACAGCTCAATAAAAACACAACCAGTCACTCTCTAAGTGTGGCTATCCCCTGGGAAGCGGTATGAAATTTGGCCCAAGTATGGGCTATTGGATGCTTTTGAGCTTAGCAAAGATTATTGATTTTCTGGATTTTAATGCCTTGGCCTAATGCCATGAGCAATGTATGTACCAGACATGTTAATGTAGCTGTTATCTAATTAAATTATAATGGGATTACATTAGTATTGACAGAGAATACAGATCTGTGGAAAACGTTTTGCCCCCTTCCTAATTTTTTTGTTTTTTCATATTTGTCACACTTAAATGTGTTGATCATACAAATCTGAATATTAGTTAGCAATAACCTGACTAAAGACAATGCAGGGTTGTTTTTTAAAAAAAAAAATGATGATCTCATTTATCAAGGGAAAAAGGCTATTTGGATGAAGGTAAATAGAATTTGCTGGAAATCTGAGTTCTATTTCACTAGCTACACCCAGGCCTGAACACTGCCAAATATGTTGAGTAAAGAAACTACTTAAATAGAACCTGTCTGACAAAGTAAAGTAGGCTAAAACATCTAATAAATTCATTAATTAATTTTTTTTTAAAACAGAGGAGGGTCAAAGTCATTGCCATCTATTCGTCTGGAAAGCGTTGCAAAGCCATTTCTACAGCTGGGAACAGTGGTAAATCTTTTGAGGAGCCTGTCAAAAGGGCATTGATGATTCATCCAGGAGATCACCAAAGAACCCAGAATTAAAGAGCTGCAGGTCTCACTTGCCTCAGTTAAGGTCAGAGTTCATGATTCAACAGTAAGAAAGAGACTGGGCAAAAATGATGGCCATGGAAGAGTTCTAAGGAGAAAACCACCGCTGACCTGGACTTGTCTCACATTTGCCACAAAAAACAAAAAAAACATCTTGATGATCCCTGATGAGACAAAAGTTGAACTTTCTGGAAGGTTTGAGTCCCGTTACATCTGGCATGAAACTAACACAGTATTTCATAAAAAGAACATCAAGAGGAAATTATGTGGTCACACTTGCTCCAATAGGATACTGTAAGAACAGTAACTAACTAACTGAATTAAATAATACAATAATTAAAAAGTTACAAAATATAACAAAATAGCTTTAATAAATACACAGCTCTAATTATAAATAATCCAGGATATTACACAAAATTAAATATATATAGTTGACACTGAAGTGTCCTTATCATATTAACTGTAATTTTCTCTATTGAGGATGCGATATTAAGGGTGTGCAACTATTGCAGTGTGTATTGTGCCCCAGCATGCAACAGCATGAGGCTAGCACTGGCCACAACAGACTGGCAAAAGATCCTTTGCATTATCCGACAGATGTTAAAAGACCTCAGCCACCTCTGAAAATAGAAAAGGCTCTGGCCCTTCCTGTAGAGTGCAGTGGTGTTTTTAGCTCAGTCCAGTTTACTGTCAGTCCTGTCATTGATAGAACCATGAATTCTGCTCTCTACCAGAAAATCCTGAAGGAGAATGTGTGGCCATCAGTTCACACCCTGAAGCTCAAGAGCACCTGAGTTATGCACCACAAAACACAATGATACAAAACACAACAGCAAGTCCACCTCTGAATGGCTCAAAAAATAAATAAAATAAAATAAAGGTGTTGGAGTGGCTTAGTTAACATTTGGACTTCAATGAGGTTGAGATCCTTTGGCATGACCTTAAACTAGAATCCCTGACCCAGCGCAAATTTGCGTAACCTGCAACTACCTAGAATTACTGACTTTTTTATTTTCTGGTGCAAGTCCCGAGGTATTTCCCCCCCTGCTGAGATTTTCACAGGTCGTCAGCTCGTTTCTCAACCTGCTTTTGATGTGCCTCAACGACCCATTGTCGTTGAGGCTTGGCACATTTGCATTTTTTTTACTCGCAGTAGCTCAGATCCAAGGCAGGCCAACCCTCTGTGTTACAACTGTCAGAAATTCCTGCCATTTCTATACAAAATATCCCACAAATATGAACAACCCAGTGACCATCGTCGTTGTTCTCCATTGACTCCATTGTTCCATTTTGACTGTGTACGTGTGGGAGGGCATTGCCCGACTACAGCACAGTGCTTAGCGCATAAAAGCAGACCGACCGACCGAGAATCATTTCTTCTTTGGATTTCTGAGACCGCACATCAGGATGGCCTCTGTATCACTGCCACGCAGGAAGAACCTCTCCACGCAACAGGCTTTGGCCTTGCTTCAGGAAATGGATGACGCAGACTCTGATGGAGGAGAGGTTTCATGTGTCCAGCAGGCCACTGATACCTCCTCAGAAGAATCTGAAACGGAGACAGAACAAGAACCCAACATGCCTCCACGGAAGAGGCACCGTGGTACTGGAAAGCCCTGCCTGAGCCACACGGCACAAGACGGCACTGTGTGGGTAGAGGAGG
>VVHJ01047183.1:0-11911 GCA_015107715.1 Tylochromis polylepis | reverse complement strand
TCCATGGCCTGGAAACTCCCCAGATCTTAATCCCATTGAGAACTTGTGGTCAATCCTCAAGAGGCGGGTGGACAAACAAAAACCCACTAATTCTGACAAACTCCAAGAAGTGATTATGACAGAATGGGTTGCTATCAGTCAGGATTTGGCCCAGAAGTTGATTGAGAGCATGCCCAGTCGAATTGCAGAGGTCCTGAAAAAGAAGGGCCAACACTGCAAATACTGACTCTTTGCATAAATGTCATGTAATTCTCGATAAAAGCCTTTGAAACGTATGAAGTGCTTGTTATTGTATTTCAGTACATCACAGAAACAACGGACACAAAGATCTAAAAGCAGTTTTGCAGCAAACTTTGTGAAAACTAATATTTGTGTCATTCTCAAAACTTTTGGCCACGACTGTACAGAAAAGTGCGAACATGTGGTCGGGTCTGTCGTGCAGCGTTTACAGTGGTGCTGAAACCCAGGATTGGGGCACAAGAGACCCGACCATATGTTCGCACTTTTCTGTACACTTCTTTATTGCGGCTGTCGACTTACACACACGGCTGCAGCTTTTCGGCTACAGCCTACACACATCACCAACAACAACAGGACTTAGTTCATTCTGTTTTAAGTGGTGCAGACTAATGAAGCAGTCTAGTGACAAAAGTTACAAATAGTTGTTTGAAATTAAAGTTGTTTATTTAGATAATAAACTCATTCACAATGAATCCTTCAGTAATTTCTGTTTTAAATAAAGTTGCAGCTAGGCTTTTCTGTCATCGTTTTGTTTAGATGGGGCGGGAAAATATTTCTTCCTGCCATGTGGGGAATGATGTAAAAAGTTTGAGAACCACTGGTTTAGACCAACAACAAGTTAATGAAAATGAAGCAGACATTTTTCTCAGTCCTTATACGCCATAATTACATTTAGTAATTTCAGTAACAGTTAAATACTTACCTCAAACACAAGTTGGTAGGAAAAGCAGACGAGTCAGGTCAGGTTTAGGAATATGAACTATGGTTCACGGCGGAGGTTTAACACTGAAGATGCCAAAATGTGTTACATATTCAGATGTTGTGGACCACAACCTTATAAATACAGCACTGTGCATCCTTCGTTCTTTTGTTTTGCGAGCAAAATGGGAAATGGATGCAGCAATTTAAACATGTGCCAACAATAACTAGAAGTATAGTATACAAAGCAAAAACAGAGTTTCTACCATTTCTAATGGGCTTGAAAAGCTATCATCTGTATGAGCACCTTTTTGTTCTTCAACATAGCTTCTTGCTATGACTATGAAGACTAGTTAAAGAAACTAGTCTTTGGGAATAGTTCTCCAGGCTTCTTGAAGAACATTCCAGTGCTCATCCTCCAGATGTTGGTTACTTTTGTAACATTTCAGTCAGGATGATTTCACTATAATGTTTCTATGCGCTTTTCTATCCAGGTATGCTTTTACTGTGTTAACAGTATGTTTGGGATCGTTGTCATGCTGGGAAATGGAACAGTTCAGACATTTTCCAGATAGTAGTGCATGGTGGATTTAAAAAAATCTATCAGTATTTTCATTCAAGTTACATTGTGTTCATAATTCCATCAGTTTTGACAAGATATATATTTGACTATATTTGATGTCATCGTTTCTGACCAGAAATGCAGCCTGTAGCATATTTCTTTCATTTACCCGTTGGTGTGTACAGGTTCCAGATTACTACGACATCATTAAGAAGCCGATTGCGCTGAGCACAATCAGAGAGAAAGTCAACAACTGTGAATACCAGACTGCAGGTGAGAAATGTGTAGGAGCCACTATAGGTCAGGAAATGCATGTTTTTTTGTGCATATTTTTTAGGGAGAATGTGAAAATGTATTTGACTTTCATTTCTCTCCCTTTGGTGCCTGCAGGTGAGTATATTTCAGATGTGGAGTTGATGTTCTCCAACTGTCTTCAGTATAATTCTCGTCACACTAATGAGGCAAAGGCTGGACATCGACTACAGCGGTTCTTCCATGCTGAGCTTAGCAGACTCGGCTTATTGGAGCATGGCTCTGCCCTGCCCTCCAAACGCTCCCGACACTGAAGCAGACGCACTCCTGTGACCTCCACCGCCGTCCACTCTGTTGCACTCTGAGCGGTCCAGGGACTGGAAAGGGGAGACAGCTGTAGAAGTTGCAATTGTTTTGTTCCTGAAGGTGTCAAAATGTATTAGCAACCTCTGTGCTCTGTCAAGCAAAGGGATAACAGGGGGCAAAGGTCAGCAAACACTTACAAGAACCATTAAATTAATGTTAAAACAGTTAAAGTTCCACCGTTAAAATTAGCTTTTTTCGACTGCTTCGTACATTAAACTGTTCTGTGAGCTCTGCACTTCTCATCTGTTGTGCTGATAAGTGTCTCTCTCAAAAATAAATAAATTGGAAATGGGAACATGACATGGACATGGGAAAAATTGTGATCTAGGCTTTGTTTAACCTGCTGATCAGGGCATTTATTTCTAGTCTATTTGGATAGACGGACATGTAGCAGATTTATGGGCACAGACACATTCCTGTGGCGCTATAACGACAGTAAAGTCCCATCTGATTTCACCTGATGTTTCCTTTAATCCAGAAAAGCAAAAACCACTAAATAATCTAGCAAAGAAATCAAATGAGTTCAGGCCCTCTGTGTTTTCTCAGGGATTTGTGACTTCATTGTAAACTGTTCTGGTACAGCTAGTTTTACTGAAGCGGAGCAGCTGCAGGGATTCAGGGCTCAGTCAATGGAAGTCTGTGGCTGACACTATTACAACATTAAAATGTATTTAAATAAGGTTTTTACCATGTGAAGTGTGACCAAATTGGTTTTCAAATGAACATTTAATGATAGGAAAAATAACTCCTCTATTTTGAAAATGTACGTTTTCTAAATTAAGTTATTTCATGACATGGCATGCATAACCTGCTGCATGATGTGGGTGATGTGATTGCACCTTCCATGTACTCAGCTATACATCCCACAGTGAGTCTAAGTAACTTCAGCTTGGTTTGAATGAAAATGTTTGATTTTTCATCAGGAAAGCGATACAATCAGAACATAATAAACAGTGAGGAACTTTAGGCTAAATTTCCTTTAATGATGACACTGAAACAACAGCCTTGTTTTTATTTGGACGTATAAATTTAAAATATGCAGGTAGTATTTTGAATGTACATCTGTTAATGACATTTATTGCCTCTTCAAAAAGTATCAATTTAACCAAACTGTTGTAATTGTGACTTCCACAGACTTCTGTAATGATCTGTTGGGTGAATTTCAAACTGTGACCAATAACATGCAGCTAGTAGTGCAAAACATTTAATTTTATTGCCTTGGCAAAGTTATAGATGCAGTTTAAGAGAATATGAAGATGCTGCAACATCTCAGGAACAACTTCTGGAGTCAGGATTACCCGAGCTCGGCATTATTTTAAAGCTCCACTCAGACAGGATTAAGTTTAAAGGGATGGATCTGAGTCTGGGATGCATTGCATTGAGCTGCTTGTTAAGAATTCTCCATGTTAATCTGACAGAACAGAAAGATCTGATCAAATGCAGAATTTTGAACTGGTCCTTTAAGACCCTAAGCTGCAGCTGCCTCTGTGGATATGTAGTTTTTTGTTTGTTTGGTTGTTTTTTTTGACTACTGAGAGTTTTTCTACATTAGTTTTTCGGTCTTGTCAGCATTGTCGATTACATGCTGTGATGATGACATCTGTGTTGAAGGATGGAGGTCAGCTGTGGACACTACACTGGAGCTGCTGCAGCCTCCCTCCTCCCTCCCCTACCTGCTGTGTATTTATTTAGTGTAAGCCTCAGTATTGTCTTTATTTATGACTGCTAGCCTCCCTCTTCCTCCTGAAGCTTTCCTTCATTTGTTGTTCTAATGTAAAAATAAATTGACTTTTTATAAGCAAGTACAGACACTCACATGAACTTTCATCTTGAAATTTGCTTTTGTAAGTGTGTTTTCTTAAATTATATATAATTATATATCATTTTATTTTTATACCTGCGACTGCTCATTGAAGGGGGGAAAAAACCCACAAACCAGGTGTTTGTTTTTATCGGGGTTTTTTTGTTTTGTTTTTTTAAGTAGACGTTCAAAACCTATAACTGAGAGCTGGTGTTTAGAACGCAATTGAATTTTTTTTATTTATTTTTTTTTATGTAAACGTGATTTAGTCATTTCTGGAGCAGGCTAAACATCTGTTTTCAGGATCTCCACGAACACCATCAGCATGCTGGTTCAGATGTTTCTGCTCCTGGTGAAAATGCTCTCTTGCCTCCATATATGAAATATTTTTTATGTTAGTTTTAATTGAAAATAAACTGTTAAAACAAGTAGCCGATAACACACATGAACATCAAGAAATAAAGACATGCAAATGATTCAGTTAAGCAAACGCTCCCTCCAGTGAGACACAAGTGTTCATCTTTCTTCAGCTGTCCAGTTCTGCAACGCAACTTTAATCTGAGCCAAAGTGATTTGCTCCCGAACAAATAAAACACTGAAATACAGTAGATATAATGTAAACAAATGTCACACAATTAACCTCCGCTGAGAGCTGGAGTCGGTCGTAGGCTTTTACATGGGGGGGAAAAGAAACAATGTGAAAATGACCTAGTGTGTAGGTAATTCCATCGCACCATACAGACTGTGGGTCTTTATGAAATTCTGGCTTCATGTATCAGATACTTTAAGTATTTTCACACTTTCAGGTCCTTTTTTTGTACATTATAATCTGAGGCAATGATTGAAAAAGAATATCAAAAACTATTATAGATAAAAGCCTGAAATATTCACTGGTCTTTGTTACAGTTGATCAGGATCTTTGTGTTTGTATCTAGGATTTGTTTGAATACTGGAATGTTAAATAGGAAAAACATGAAAGCCGTCATGTAAAGTCCATATTTGAGCGCACACAAATAAGCTTCACATTGCAAAAGACAACTTGTGACCATTTCTGAATGGTATATACTTGAATTTTGCAATACTGTAAAATAAGGCATCTACAATACTTATCAGCATGAAAGTGAAAAATGGGGAAAAAATGCTCTTTTCATTCACCTTTCATACTAGACTGAGCAAATATGACAAGTTCTACCACAAATTGTCCACCCCTTTTCAGGCATCTTTTGTGGATGGACCATATTTCAAATGTTATACCAAAAAGTATTTGATGTAAGAAGCTAAAATTTCACAGCAATTAATATATATGTCCAGATACTGGACCATAAAATTGTTATGCATTTGACTGCTTTTATAAACTGAGATTCTAGGCTTTTTTATGATAAAGGGGTGTGTAAAGCTTTATAAAGGTCCAGAAAAAAAAATAAAACCATAATCCTCATTCAAAAAGTTACAATCTAGCAAATCAATGTGAATGCATGGATGCATAAGGATGATGCTTCTTTTAGCTAGGCCGTTGTGTCATCAGGTTTGTACCAACTGTCACTGAGTGTTTTGACCCTTACCCAGAACACTCTCCTGTTAGTGGCCAGGCACTACTCACTTCCTCTTGCCTCTTTCTGCTACCTCTCCCAGTCTTCGTCTCGCTCCCCCTCAGTCCCACTGCTGACAGTAGCTTCCAGACTCATTGGGTGAAGAAGCCTCTGCACTCTATCTCAACCAGGTACAGCTTTGTCTGCCAGCCTTTATCACTGCAGTCCCACACCAGTTCTTTGTAGAGCTCGAATTTCCTCTTGAATGGCTCCTTGCACCCCTCTTCCAATGGCTAACTCCACAATGATGATCTTTTTCCCCTCTGTGGAGAGCAAAACTACATCTGGTCTTAAGGTAGTGTGGAGGACATCTGGAATCTGGAGCCTCAAGCCTCCTCTTCAGGTCTACTCTTACATGCTTAGGCTGACTGCAGTAGCCTTGTGCTGATTTTACTGCCTAGCTTTGCTCCCTCCTCCATAAAGGTTATTGCAGGTCTAGTGTTGCCCATAAATTGATTTTTCCTGAGCCTCAACGGCTCTGGGATGTCCAGAGCTAGGACTTTGTCCCAACGAGATATGATGAGAGACAACTTATCCCCCCCCAGATAAAAAAAAATACGTAGGCTCATGAAAATCAGTAGTTTGAGTAATGAGCATCATTCTGGATGATGACGTCTGGATTTTGTGTGTGTAGACCTGATCCAGCTTCAACCTTGGCAGAATGGTGGTCTGTGTGTGTGAGACTCGCTGCAGGATCGTGAAAAGTTTTTTTAACGCGTTTCCAGCCTATTATTATACATGACTCTGAATGAGAGAGATCCTATTAAGTTTGTGAGCCAGTTCCCTGCCTTCCTGTATTGGGGTGCCTCGTTGAAGATCCACACTGGTTATCTCAGTCTGTGTGTGTTAAAAATAATATATATATTTACATATACGTGTGTATTAAAAAATTATATATATATATAATTTTTTTTTTAAATTAACGCAGCTAGATTAAAGACCTTTACAGAACAAGCTTTGGGTTTAGTTGTTCTTTAGACTTGTTGTATTTAAGAATAAAGAAATGTCCGACTTTACAAGAAACTGGTCAAAGAAATAATAAAACCAACTTGACCTTCGAAAACTCTACACTGAAGAAAGAAGTAAATCCAGCTCTTTAAACATTTAATGGGCTTCCACAGCTCTTCCTGGCGACCAAAGGCTTACAGAATGACATCGGTCAAGAACCGCCTCTCTTCCTCTTCCACTCCCTTCCAGACTCCCCCCCTCCTTTCCTTCTTCTTTGGTCAGCCGGCCACATTCCCCGCTACGTTTCACCCACGAGAAATACCGTTCTGACAGCAAAACAGTCCGGACAAACCTCGGGACAACATGGTAAGAACCGGTCGAGACGGTCCCGTGTGGTGGGCCGAGGTTCGGAGGAAGCTCTTTGTTTGTGGTCCGGATCCCGCGGATCTGTGACACGCCGTTATATCTGTCTTGGCGTGTAGCATGATGTTAGCTAGCATGGCTGCCGCTCCCGTTAATTAGCCGCTCTCTCGGCAGATCATTCGGTGTCTACATGGTCGAACCACCGCCGACATCAGGATTTAGACTACTGTCGTCAGTACAGGGGATTTTTTTTAAGTTTGTTTTCAAAGATTTTTACCCAAATTAACGGCCCGTATTGTGAGTTGGGCCAGGCTGGGCCGTGCCTAGCCCCAGGCCGTGTGGCCCGGGGCGGCCATCTTATCCCAGTTGATGTCCTGGTGCGGTGACGGTCTGCACCCTGCGGCTCAGTGTGAACGAGGTTCGGACCGGATCCGGCCAGCTGGACCCGCGAGATTAAAATGAACGGGGTCTGGAAGGCCCGACCGAGTCCGAGTGAATGAGGCAGACGGTGACTGTGCAGTCTGTACGGAGGCCTATAGGCTAAGCTCTGGTAACCCAGTGTAACCAGTAAGACCAACCGGGGAGTTCATGTCACTTCTGGTTGTTTTAAAGAGAGAAGCCCTGATTCGCTTTACTTTATTCTGATTTTATTAATGCATCCGTAGGTTTCGTTTATTATTATTGTTATTATTTATAAGGCAGCTAATGCAGCTACTAACTTTTTTAAAATCTGACAAATATTAATTCACTTGTTTGATACGTGTGTATGCGTGTCTCTGTGTTTCTGAATTATACCTAGGATATTTTAAATGTGAATATATTATATTATAATTTGGAAACTCATTCATCTTGAATTCCTTGAATATTTCTGGATGCCATTGTTTTAGGTGCTTTGCTAAGTTGGAAGGCTTTGCCTCCCAAAATAGCATCATCTTGCATTTTATCATTTTCACTTACCACCCCTGGAGGTCATCTGTCTCCAATGCAAAGTCCAAACCAGAGATTTATCAATGACTTGGGGTGGAGCTGCTGTGCTACTCACATCTCCCATTTGTAGTCTTTCCTCAGGTTGTGGGTATCATGCTCCTTTAACATGGAAGGCTGCACTTAATCATTTGTAACAAATAAATAAATCGATATAGTGATATTTTATTATAGGAAGTTCAAATATAAATCAAACTCTTTTTGTATGAGCAAACATCAATTGCTCTTGCAGTCCACCAGATGGTGCAGTTGAGGTTTGTTTTTTTTTCCCCCCCCTCCAGTGAGGTCAGCAGAGGTGATGGCCAGCATGTGGGATACCAGAGGCAGAGAAAGAAATTAGGAATGTGTCGTTTGCGTTAAAATCAAACATCTGGACGTTTTTTGTTTGTTTTTTTAATGAAATGAAAGTGATACATGGGGTCTGCAAGGTGTGTCGTATGAAAATATAGTACTCTAGGAATACTGCGAACATCAGGACTCATCTCACATTCTACCACCCGGAGATAGCTTTGCCATCCTCTCTTAATGTTACCTCTAAATCAGCTCAACTGAAAAATAAACCAAGCTAAGTGCTGGATGCTCTTAGCTTAACAAAGCTACCTCCCAATTCAGAGCAAGCCAAAAAAGTAACACAATTCATCCTGTACTTTATCTGCAAAGACCTGTGTCCGTACAACGTTGTGGAAAATGAGGGCTTTTTTTAACACGCTCCAGACACCGGAACCCAGGTATGGGATACCATCACAACGTACTTTTCTCAGACACAACTGTACCCAGTTTCTACAGAGAAGTGAGGCATAAAGTCGAAGAAAGCAGCAGAAAGAGTTGCTTTAACTCACAATGCCTGGACCTCATGGGCTGTGGATTCATATGTAACAATAGCAGCTGAACTCAAAAGTGACGTCTGCAGGAGATGGAACAGTATTTAGGAAATGCTCCGCTGGGTGCTTGAACAACGGCCTGCTTTTTGTGCAGTGCTGTCATCTCCCGACGTGAGAGAGAGAAGCACAGTTACCGTCACCCCAAATGAGATTTCTATTGGGAACACTGAAGAAAACAACTGTGGTCAGAGACATTAAGCACAGTATCAGTTAAGAGCCAAAGAGCAGATGTGTCCTCTACACAGCATCAGCCCTTGAGCCATGCTTTAAAACCCTGCTGTTGCTGTCCTCAGAGGAGAAACCTATGCCAGTGTCGTTGCTGAGGCCATAACCCTTCAGGTAAACAATATGAAAATGATTACACCATAATAACTAACTGATCTATTAATTTTGTAGTCATATTAGTAAGGTTTTATTTAAAAATTAAATGAATATTATCAGTATTTTACTAAAGAAAAACATTTATTGCATACTTGGAGATTATTACATTGTTACATTTATTTTCTCCCTCTTTATGTGTGTGGATTTTCTACAGAAAGAAGAGAGGCAGTAGAC
Organism: Tylochromis polylepis; assembly: GCA_015107715.1. NCBI lineage: Eukaryota > Metazoa > Chordata > Actinopteri > Cichliformes > Cichlidae > Tylochromis > Tylochromis polylepis. The sequence goes on along the minus strand of VVHJ01047183.1, from coordinate 2,671 downwards.
CATTCCTGAGCCAGAAGCCGATAAAAGGTCAGGAGGAATCTGACAACACTGAGCAGGATGACAGACCTGTCATACCAGCCAAGATGAGGAGGTCATGTGGGCTAACAGACTTGCTTGGTCACACTTATGGTGATGTTGGAGCACCTCCTAAATTATTATCTGCCATAGCTGCAGAGGAGGTAAAAAGATATCAGGAGGGCTACACCACTGGCACTAAACTGGTGGAAATCCCATGAGCAAGTCTATCCTTTCCTGTCCAAGCTCGCAAAACAAATACCTTTGTATCCCAGGTACTAGTGTTTGAAAAAAAGTCTTCTCAATGGCTGGAGACACCGTCACACTTTGACCTCAGAGCGTGTTGATCAGCTCCTCTTTATCTGCAAGAATGTTTCCTAAAAATACTAAAAAATTGTCTGACCGGTGACTGTTGTTCTGACAAATAGCTGGGCTTGTCTTTTTTTTCTTTCTGCGTGCTGGGGGATTTAAATACATGTTGTCAGTTTATCAGTGACATTGCAATATGAAATTTTATGTCACATAATATAAAATTGTATCAAGTTTATTATTATTTATTATTGGAGACTGTATTAAAAATAGTCATTGTTTGAACACGTTCAGACCGAGGGTCCTCATTCTTTTTAACAAAGTAACAGACATGCCGTTTGATATTTTGAAACAAATGAAGAGCTTAACTGAGTACTGCCTCTCCTTTGCAGGCATCAGGTGTGACAGTGAATGATGAAGTCATCAGGGTGTTCAATGACATGAAGGTCAGGAAGTCTTCAACCCAGGATGAGGTGAAGAAGAGGAAGAAGGCGGTGTTGTTCTGTCTGAGTGACGACAAGAAGACGATCATCGTGGAAGAGGAAAAGCAGATCCTGGTGGGGGACATCGGCGACACAGTGGAAGACCCCTATGCGAGCTTTGTCAAACTCCTCCCACCCAATGATTGTAGATACGCTCTGTATGATGCCACCTATGAGACCAAGGAGTCCAAAAAGGAGGACCTGGTTTTCCTCTTCTGGTACGGTATTATTTGGGAATAGTCAGGATTACGAGATCAGTCTGGTTCTGGGGTGAAGTAGATGGGACGAGTGCAAGACTTTGAATACATAATCTTTCTCTGTGACAGTACATGCATGTGCTATATATAATTTTCTTTTGAAAGTTCAGTTGCTGGTAGTTTCCCTACCCATTTGCTGTCCTGGTCAGGCCGGGGCTGTGGCCCCAGGACTACAGTCAGGAGCACCTCAAACACCTGAAAGTCATTTTACAAAGAAATTATATTTTTATTACTATCATTTTACTTTTGAAAAAGAACAAATGTTGGGTTTAGTTATTCACTTATTTTATTTTAAGGCTTTATTGTTGTGTTGCTGGGCTTTCAGTTTCACTGAAATGATGCAGACTTATGTCCTCAGTATTTTGTGATGATACAGAACTAAGAGTTGGGGAGAGTTGAAATGGCATGTGGTCCTAAGTCTGAGCTTTTGGCTCACAGGGCTCGCTTTTTGCATAAGCTGATCTCATTATTTGAACCTTTATCAGTGTTTAATGTGAACATCCACCATGACATCATGTGACTCTGTTTTGTCCTCCTCAGGGCTCCAGAGAGTGCTCCACTGAAGAGCAAGATGATTTATGCCAGCTCTAAAGATGCCATTAAAAAGAAGTTTACAGGTGAGTGTTCAGATCACTTGCTGAGGTTAGGTGTGCATAGACAACCATTCTGTTATTTGTTTGGCCCATTATCAAGCCTCTTTTATTTTTGACGTTCCTTATTTTTAGGTAGAAACACGAGTCGGAAATTCCCGTCTGACACACCTGTGGTTATGACATTTACTGCTAGACCGTCTCCAACTTGCTTAAAATTTTTATGGTCCAAAGTCTGAACAAATATGATTCCTGTGAAATTTTAGCTTCATGTATCAAAGACTTTTAAGAGTTTCGGGCGTGGAATATAATCCTCCTGAGACCCAGCCATTCATTTGTCCTCTGTAATTCAATTCAATTTTATTTACACAGCACAAAATCACAACAACTGTCGCCTCAAGGTGCTTTATATTGTAAGATAGATTCTACAATACATACAGAGAAAAACCCAACAATCATATGACCTCCTATGAGCAAGCACTGTGGCGACAGTGGGAAGGAAAAACTCCCTTTTAACAGGTTTCTTCCTGTTAAAAGGATACCTGGATTGCTGTTGAAAAAGGATTGTTGGGTTTTTCTCTGTATGTATTATTGTAGGGTCTACCTTACAATATAAAGCGCCTTGAAGCGACTGTTGTTGTGATTTGGCGCTGTATAAATAAGATTTCATTGAATTGAAGAAACCTCCGGCAGAACCAGGCTCAGGGAGGGGCGGCCATCTGCTGCGACTGGTTGGGGTGAGAGAAGGAAACAGGATAAAGACATGCTGTGGAGGAGAGCCAGAGATTAATAACAAGTGCAGAGAGGGCTATGAACACATAGTGAGTGAGAAAGGTGACTGAAGAAGAAACACTCAGTGCATCATGGGAATCCCCCGGCAGCCTACGTCTATTGCAGCATAACTAAGGGAGGATTCGGGGTCACCTGGTCCAGCCCTAAATATATGCTTTAGCAAAAAGGAAAGTTTTAAGCCTAATCTTAAAAGTAGAGATAGTGTCTGTCTCCTGAATCCAAACTG
>VVHJ01047180.1:0-16398 GCA_015107715.1 Tylochromis polylepis | reverse complement strand
TCTCTGTGTGTTTGGTTTAGTTGGGCAGCAGGCTGCCAATTATTTGTTGTTTTAAGGGTCAGGGTGGGAACAAGATTGAAATTTTGAAAATTCTGAAGCATTTTGTGTTATTGTATACATTGCATTGAAACCTTTGTCTAATAAAGAGACTTTTGAAAAAAAAAATCATCTTCTGTGTGATTTTATCAGTCTCTTACATTATTGTGGAGGGATTTTGGCCCACTCATCATTACAGCATTGCTCTAGTTCATTGTTTACAGTTTTATTTATCAGAGCTCTCTTAAGGTCCCATTTCAGCATTTCAATCAGGTTGAGGTCAGGATTTTGACTGGGTCATTGCAACACTTCATTTCTTTTTCACCCATTCTGTTGTAGATTTGCTGCTGTGCTTGGGATCAGTGTCCTACATGACCCAGTTTCAGCTGAGATTTTATAAAGGTGCTCACACTTTTTGATTATCAGTTATTCAAGTGCCTATGATTAGCTGCACCAGGCTATTCCTTACCTTCTTAATTCCAGGAAGCACTTGGACTTGGACTGCATATTTGCATGACTGTGAATGCCTCTTTTGGTCTTAGACAGAATCAACAGTTTAATGGTATTTCCCCTTCTGCATTTAATAGAAAGCAGGTTAGCTGATTAACTATGATACTTTAAACCAACAATGAAAACAAACTGGAACAAGGTTGTGATCTTTAAAACTTCATAAACAAACCCATGCACCTGATTGCCCTGTGAAGTATGTAACACACCCTTCCTCCCGGAGGATCCAGACACATAATTCATCTGGGTGAGGTGCATCTTATTTTGTAAAGGACTGACTCTGTCTTTGTTTGCAGGGATTGGCTTTTTTTCTTTTCTACCCAAATAGGTAGTCTGATCCTGTGCCAGATACTTTCTGCAGCACAGTGTCAGCTGATACTGTAAACTGTAGGGCCCCCCAGAGTACAAGAGAACATGAGAGAGTTGTGTTTAACGAAGTCTGTGCATTCAACATCTCAGTCCGTGGTGTTTTATACCTACTGCTCCCTCCTTAAGCAAAGTAGTCAAACTAAAGTCAGGTGATAAAACTACTGGGCAACTAAACAATTGTGTGATGGGATGAGCCCTGCAGCTTCTGCAAGCTGCACCACGCGTTTTAATGCCACTTCAAAGAACTAAGCACAATCACACCTATCTTCTCACTAAATCTACAAATGTTCAATAGCTGTGACTGCAGAGACACTGCGAAATTAGAAATTTTATTAGAATTTCAAAGCTGTTGTTGCTTAAAGAGAATGTTAATCCACTGCAGTGTGTCTCTCTAGGGGTACATTTAAATCGTTACAATTTAATTGGTTTAAGCTGTGATTTAGCTGGTGAATGCAGAAAACAAATAAGTCATATAGTTTACAGCCAGTTGTCATTGGCATGATGGTCATTGTAATTTTTGGCTTTTAATGATTTCTTTCACTTGTTCTTTTTCCAGGATGGAATGATTGAACAGCATACATCTTCAATGACTTCAACAACAAGAATTGGGTGTACAATTGGAATTTATTTAGGATTTTCTCTAATCCACACACGGTCAAAAGTATACATACAAACTCAAATACATACAAACGCTTAAATCTTTTAATAACTGTTGCTGAAGGTTCTACAATATCTTTTAACTTGACAATACCAAGGCCTATTAATTTGTCATTAGTGAAAAAGGGATTTGTTTGACAGCACTCATCGATTTGACCAACACTCAGAACAATGGGAAACTAAAGAACTAAGTTAAGATCTAAGAAAGAAAATTTTAAATCTACACATGCTGGGAAAGTCTCTTGGAGCCATTTTTAAACAACTGCAGTCTCCAAGATCATCGCTTCAAACAACTGTACACAAGTACAAGTTGTTCAGATGTGTCATCACTTTTCCAAGATCTGGGAAAAGACACAAAGCATGACCCTCAGATGAGATGAAATTGGTTGGGATGTTCAGGAATACCCCAGGAACCACCAAGGCACCAAGCATGATGGTGGTAGCATCATGCTTGTGGCTGTTTTGCTGCCAGTGCTACTGGTACATTGCACAAAGTGGTTAGAATAAAGAAAAAAGAGTACTACCTCCAAATTATTTTACTTCACCTCAAATCAACAGCTAAACAGGTAAAACTGGACCCAGTTGGGTGTTCCAGTAAGACAATGATCCTAAACACACAAACTGGTTTCTGAATGGATAAAGCAGGCTAACATTAAGCTTCTGGAATAGTCTTCACAAAGCCCTGACCTCGTGGACTATGCTTGAAAGCCAGATTCATGCCAGGAAACAACCAATTTAAATGAACTCTATCATTTCTTCCGAGAAGAGTGGTTAAATATCCAGCCAGACCTTTGGCAGAAGCTTGTTGATGGCTACCAAAAGCATCTGATTGAGGTGCAACTTGCTAAACAACATTTAATCAAATATTAGTGGAGGTGTATGTACGTATTTGAATCTATGTATACTTTTTACCCTGTGTGGATTCAAGAGAATCCAAAATAAATTCAAACTTGTGCACCGTGTTCTTGGTTTTTAAAGTCATTAAAGATGTATGCTGTACAATCATCCCACCATTGGAAAAGAACAGTTCAGAGAAACCAGTAAAAGCCCTGATGAGTGGATGCAAATTTTTTCACCACAACTACCATCTGCACAGCCTTTATTTCTTAATGTGTCAGTACTTTGTATTACATGTATCAGTGATAGGTTCAGTGAAGTGAAACATTTTCAACAAACATATTTCACTATCAGACATTACTATGTCATCATCCGCTGTTGCTCAGAAAGGATGATATGAACATTTCTCCAGCTATTTAAAGAATCAGAGTATTAGTTTCCTCTTCATTCACACAGCTGATTCCAGAGTAAAACAGAGACACCCAGAAAAACTGAAGCTTACATCATTAAATGACACGTGTGTCCACAGTTGAGTCCAAACCGGCTAAAGGGACACTTCATTACACAGAGGATGGGGTAAGCATGAAAAGGCACTAATTACAGAATTACTCATGTCAAGTGTCAGAAACTGTTGGCATCAAAGGATGTCTCGAATTAACCCCCAGGTCACCTGCACCTTACCATGACCACAGACATGAGACTCTCAGACATTTGCACCTGTACAACAGTGCAAACAATACTTGTGTGCATGTGTGCGTGTTCACTGTGTATTCAAGGCTCTCATCTCCATATAAATAGCCAGGAGGAGAGTGGATGGTTTCTATTTAAATTGTGCGTGTGCGTTTGATTGTGCATGGTGTGCTATTCTGGGACTGAGCCATCCCAATCTTACAATCATCTACAAAAACAAAACCATTACCATGACAGTGCTGTCACATGTGTGAGGGTGTGTGTGTGTGAGTGTGTCTCACTAAACAAAAAGATCTGGATTATTTTTGAGCTGGGCAGAGAGGTAATGAATAAGTCTTACAATGCGTAGGTGCTGATCCCAGTTAACACTGCACAGCTTACTGACAGTATAGGTTATGTATCTGGCACACATTCATGTCACTGATGCATTTTTCTTCCGTTTCGTTCCCCTTGGGGTTGCTGCATGTCTGAACTGTCCAAATCCTGGATCCACCCACTTGCTTAGATCTTAATTTTCTGGCTTTAGTCGAGATAGCAACAAGCAGTAAACACAAACTCAGGATCAGGTTGTCTAGCGTCACAAGCAGATAACATAAAAGATGCTATTTGCAAGCTTGTGGCATGTCTGACAGTCAGCTTTATTACAGTTTAATTACAACACATTCTTATCCTATCTTATCCTAGAGCATTATATAATGCTGTTTTATCAAATTCCAGCTCCGTATTGCCATTATGCACAAGCTGTGTTTTGGCTTTTGGTGCCTGGGTGCTGGTTAAGGTTAGGAAAAGATTGGAAAAGGAACAAAAAATGGTGATGATTTTGGCTTGTTTTTGTAGCCACAGGACCTGGGCAGCTTGCAGTCACTGAGTCAACCATGAAGTCCTTTGGCTAGCAAAGAATTCTAAAGTCAATTGTGAGGCCATCTATTCGACAGCAGTCCAAACTGATCCAACGATCCAAACACAGCAGCAAACCTACAGCAAAATAAGTGAAAAAGAAAAGAATCAGAGTGTTGCAATGCCCCAGACCTCAAGTCCAGACCTCACCCTGATTGAAATGTTGCAGCAGGACCTTAAAAGAGATGTAGATAAACTAATGCCTGCAAACTTCATGAACTGACGCCACCGTGTGATGAAGAGTGGCCCAAAATTTCTCCACAACAATCCGAGGGACTGATAGTCACACATAAACTGATTAGTCTAGGTTATTGCTGCTTAAGGTGGTTCTACAAGCTTTTGAAATGATGGGGTGCACTTATTTTTTCACAGGTCTGCAGAGAGTCCTGTAAAAACTTTCTTTTTTACATGACTGTAGATGTATAAAGTTTCAAGAGCACTGTGGTCACATGCACAACAACACAAGTGGCACGTGGAAGGCAGAGAAGTTTGTCATTCACATGCACCTCATGTCACATGAGTTTTGACTGCCTGACTCGTTCAAAGTCCGGATGCATGACCCAAAAAACTATTTTTAAGGCATATCGCATATCAACATTGTAATGTTGCTAAAACTTGCATATAGACCATATTAACCTTACATGATCTGACATGACGAAAGTACTATTCCAAAATATTGTTTAATTACACTTTATTGCATATATGATCATCTAATCCTCTATTTTTCTATGAGCCACATGCGCAACAAACGATTTGTGTTTTTAAGTGAAAATATGATTCAACAAATGCGTCAAGACAAGTCACACCCAGGATTTCTCACATCTGACCTCCAGAGATGTGGGAATGTGTTAGCGTGTTTGCACAACTGCAACAGATGTCTCTCTTTTCACTTTCCCTTCTTCTTACCTAAAACATGCAAAGCAGTGTCATGCATCATTGCATGCCTATAGCAGAAAGAAAACTTAAATTACATGCCTCACATTTTATACATTAAAACACACGCACATACACACATTTCACAACAGATTTTCATAACTCACATAACTTCCTTTACTTTGTTGCCATTCTGAATATTAACTGACAAAAACTTTGCCAAGGTCTAGAAGAAGATCCAGACTGTCACCCACAGATGAGATGAAATTGGAAACAACCCAGGGACCACCAAGGCTCAACCCTGCCATGAACTGGAAACAGCTGGAACACCAATGTCACTGTCCTCAGTGAAATAAGTTTTATCTCACAATGGACTGCAAGGTTGCGCACCAAAAAAGAAGCCATTGCTCCAAAATCAGCACCTTCAAGCTTGACTGAAATTTGCTGAAGCTGCTCACTTGGACAAGCCAAATGTCTTTTAGAGAAAATTCTTTAGTCAGACAAGTCAAAGATTGAGGTATTTGACCACAATGACAAGAGGTATGCATGGAGGAGTAAAGGTGAGGTTTTCAAACCTAAGCACGCCGTACCAGCTGTCAAGCATAGATCACGCTTGTGGTTGTTTTGCTGCCAGTGATACTGGTACATTGCACAAAGTGGATGGAATAATGAAGAAGCAGGGCTACTTCCAAATTATTCAGCTTCACCTCAAATCAACAGCTAGACGGTTGAACCTTGGACTCATCTGGGTGTTCAAACAGGACAATCCCAAACACAGCAAAACTGGTTTTGGGCTGGATAAAGCAAGCGAACATTAATAAGCTGGAAGGGCCTTCTCAAAGCCCATTCAGTCTTTCATTTTTTAATGTATCTGTACTTTATGTTACATATATCAGTGATAGCTTCCTATCAAGTGAAACATTTTTAACAAACATGTTTAATTATTAGACGTTAGTATGTCATCATCCGCTGTTGCTCAGAAAGGATATTCATTTTTTTCCCCAGCCAGTTAAAGACACAGCTTTATTTTCCTCTCTTTATTTACACAACTCAACTCTTGCTGCAAATCTGAATATAATTTAAAGTCAGAAATGTGGTGGCAGCTCATGACCATATGTGTAAGCTCACATGAAGTGAGCTCTGAAGTCTTGCTTGCAGATGTCTACCTGTCTGCAACAGATTAAAAAGAGTTGAATTCATCTCAAATCTATCTGAATCCATCCACACCAATGTGGACACTTAACAGTCAAATACAAATTCTTTGGCAAAGGTATTCATCAAAAATGCATTGTCAATTAACTATAACATGGCAGACAGAAGACACTTCTTTATTTATTTATTTTTACTATTAAACCACATATGATATTTGTGATTTGGTCATCCTGCACATTTCCACTCTCATTTGGAAAAACCTGTGAACTATCTGGTGCACTCCTGCAGCAGTTCTTCTGCACATCTTTATCTGTCTTCAGAGGTAGCAAGTCTGTTGGCATAATCACTTTGTCTTCCAGGACAAAAATATTCAGAATGTAAAAAAAATATATTTGATGTGAAAAAAGGAAAACTGCTCTTTAGCCTTTCAGTGTAAATGAAAGAATACCAAATGACCTAAATAAAATTATGATTCTGTTTTCATTTTTTTTAATCCTGCACCCCCTTTTGAATGTACAGATACACAGAGGAGAAAAAAAAAATTACAAATTCAGGACAAATGCTCCAGATTGGGGTGAAGAAAGTGCTCACAAAATGCTTAGCATTTCCTTTATAAAATGTAAAGTAATGCTAGAGAACAGCTGGAACGAGGCAGCCTGTGCTTTAACATAATATATAATATGGTGCAATGTAAATGCAGTTAAGTGTGTACATTTTAATAAAAAGAAAAATCTGCTTTTATTGAACAAGTGATGCGACCAGTTTTAAACACTATTTAAGTACATTTTCATCAATCCCCATTAATCAAACGGCAAAACCTCCTTTAAAAAAAAAAGAAAATATGATGTTAATCCACAAAAACACATGGGAGTCATCCAGTAATGCCAATAATATATTGTTTTTCTTTTCGCTTTATCCGCTGTATATGTGCAGCATATTTAATACACAGTAAGCCAAAGACCTGATGTAAGAGTTTTTGTTTTGTTTGTTTTCTGTTTTTCACTGAAGCCCCGAGGTTGAAGAATGAAAACAAATTATTTCAGTTTCCTTATCCGAGTTATTAAAAATTTAAGCAAACTCTGGTCCAGTCTTTTTTATTGCACCTGAAGTCATGACCTCCTGGAGAAGAAAGCTCGCTGTAAACTTGGCAGGCAGCTGGATTTAAATATGAAAAGAATCTCCACAAGTTCAAATGCAGACATGAGAAATGAGTACTACAATGCGAGGAGTCAAGAAAGAGGTAACAACATGTTTTGGTATAAACATTGGCACGGCGGTAATTTCGTGCTTTTTCCGTTTCTTTGGCCTGATGCAGTAACATTAAAAAGACGTGATGACTGATGGCCACGTTACCACGTCAGCTGGTGGTTTTACTTTCCTGTGCTGGAGTGGCCACGCCGCCTCTTTTACTTTGTGCTGGAGACTTGTTCACTTTGCCCTTCATCCCCTTAAGGTTGTACAGCTGGCTGAAACTCAAGTTAAATGGAGTCCTTCCATCCTGCACTTCTGGTCCGGATGCCGTCTGGTTGTGAGACTGAGGACTGAGCTGGATCTGTGGGTTCATATGGAGTAAGGAGGAGTTTGGGTAAGGAGTTTGATTCTGTGCTGCTGGAGCCTGGCACTGCTGGCTTTGGGAGACCTGCTTCCGCCCAGCTGTAGATCCCACAGGACCCGCCGCCAGTGGTTGTGGTGGTCTGGTTGACGGTTTGCGAAGAGATGACATATTATCTAAGAAATTCAGACTACCTTGGACCCCCTTGTTTTGAGGTTTGGGAGAAGAGTGCGAAAGCTGCAGAACAAAGAAAGACAGAGGAGATGTCTGACTCAGGGTGAGTGCAACACTTCTGCAGACAACAGTTTCTTATATTTATTCTATTATATGTGGGGCAACTTATCTATAATGCAGCGTAGGATTCTTACACTCACACGCATTAGCAAGTGACTCATAAGCTTTGTTGCAAATGGTAAAGAGATTGTGCAAACACTGAGTGTCTGTGTTATTTTCACGTTCATTAATATTACATGACTGAAATAAGTTAAAACATGCAAACAACACCTCACTGACTCAGACTAAGTACTCCGAGATGAAAGGCAGTGGGATTCGGGGCAAGAGTGAGTGAGTTAAACACCAATAAATGTGAAACCTATTCATATTTTAGCTTTCTTTAATACTGTATCAGTGCGAACACGCATGGCACGTCATTATAAATATGCCACCTTTATTCACACGAGGCATCCTTCTTCAATAATGAACAAACCATGGTTGTGCTGTTGTGTTTCAACTTGGTGATGCTCAGCTGGTGCAAGGTTAATGGATAAACACGCAAACACAGAAACAAATGCATTAATACATTAAAGTTAAACAATGAATAAAAGATTATTTAAATTATATACAGTACTGTGCAAAACTCTTGACCCAACCCTTATTTCGTTATATTTTGTACTTTTTTTTAAGTGATCTTGGGCAATATTTCTCGAGGCTTTCTGAGTTCTTCTTTGAACAACGGCTACTTTTCACATATGATTTGGCCTGTTTGGCCTGGATTTAGCCCGGATTTCCAATAATGGAATTCCCAAAGAGCTATTAGCCAAAAAACAGTATGGCATGCAGTGTGCAATATGAGGAAATTGGACAAGTCGACAAAAGATGAACAGTATCTGAAAGTCATGTCCTTAAGAAACAGGAAAAAAAAAACCAGCAAAACCCTGAGTGAAGCATCTGGGTCTTCAATGATCTACTGTTCACTGAAGCCTCATCAGAAATGGCCTCAATGGAAAGGTGGCTGTCAAGAAGCCATTCTTAAAGAAGGGAAACAGGGAGAAAAGGCTGAGGTATACCAAATCACACAAGACCTGGACTGAAAATCAGTGACAGCAGGTCTTATAGAGTGATGAATCCAAATTTGAAAATTTAGTTCAAATCATCATGAGCCAGGTGAGGAGCAAGGCAAAACAGTGAGTCTACAGCCATCTATAAAACACAGTGGAGGCTCTGTCATGGTTTGGATCTGAATTTTAGCCAGTGGGGATCTTACTAGAACTGATGGAATTTATGAATGCAGAAAAAAATCCACCTTCTGGAAAGCATTTTATTACCATGACAGTATGACAATGATCCAAAACACACTACCAAGGCAGTAAAAGAATACCTGATTAAAGCCCAGAGCCCCGATCACAACGTTATTGAAGCAGTGTGGGTTCATCTTGACAGAACAGAAGAAAAGGCAGCCAACATCCAAAGAAGAGCTTTGAATGTCCTTCAAGAAGCCTGGAGAAATATTCCTGAAGACGACTTCAAGAAGTTACAGAAAAGCTGCCTGACAGACTTCAGGCTGTGTTGAAAAACATATGGTCATATAAAAAAATGCAATTAAAATTAGAATTGTACAAACTCTGTTTTTGCTTAATATACTTTTCCTGCCCAAACATAAAGAAATTAGGGGTGGCTTTAGACTTTAGCCCAATACGGTATGTTATCAAAACTTTCACATTCAATTTTTCTAAACTTTGATTAACCTTAATATAAAAAAAAACTGTCAGTGAAGAACAAAAAGACACTTTGATAAATGCACTATTTCAAGTTGTTACCAACTGCAGTCATGTCAACTTTCTTTATATAGCACATTTCATATGACAGGCATAGAATTAACGTGCTTCAAAACAGAAGGAAAAAAAAGGGACATCACACATGGCAAAAACTTCTAAAATAAGAAAGTATCACTTTAAAAAGGGATTTGATCAGCAGGATGAAAAATATAGGAATAAAAATAATAATGATCCTGAAATGAAAGTTTTCCCTGTTGATCACACACTTGCAAAAAGAGATAAGCTTTGAGTCTCTTTTTAAAAGAACACACTGGTGTAGCAATAGTTGTAGTAAGTGGTAGAGTTTTTGCTTTGTGATTCAAGCGATGCCAGGAAGTCTAGATTCAGTAAGCACATCGACAGAGTGAAAAGAGGCTGTCATTTGCAAGCAGCATTAGTTATTAGTCTCTTATTAAGGCTCTCTTCCACAGCGTGTCTTTTATCTTGTCTCCCTCCCCTCACCCCCAACCGGTCGCTGCAGATGGCTTCTCCTGCCTGAGCCTGGCTATGCTTGAGTTTTCTTCCTGTTAAAAGGGAGTTTTTCTTTCCTGCTGTTGCCAAGTGCTTGGTCAATGTTTGATTGTTGGGGTTTTCTCTGTATTATTGTAGGGTCTTTACCTTACAACTTAAAACACCTTAACGTGATTATTCCTTTGATTTGGTGATTTTTTTCCCCCCGGATTTGGTAAGTTTAATTTAATTTTACATATATTTATTTAATACCTGCATTGTTACAGCAGGAAAAGGTGCATAACTTTCTATTGAAAATAAAAGCATAAAAAAAGGCTGAGACTGTGACAGGAAGCATCTGTAACTGTAGATATGTTGTTTTTAAAGATGATAAAAGGCCAGCTTGGAGATAGTGAGCATGTGCTTCTACAAGCTAAGATCACACCCACATTTTTGGCATGCTCAGGGTTTTTTCCATAACGCAAGTTAAGAAGGAGTGAAGCCTTGGGATCTACTAAAAAATTTATTTTGCCCTCATTTAGTTGTAAAATACATTTGGGCATGCAGTTATGAACCCTGGCAATGTAATGGGTGCGGTTCTTCATGAGACTAAGGATGTTGGCAGATACAGATATGTTTACCAAGAAGCCGATGAAAGATTGACACCACTTTCATGTTTGCATACTAAACAGTTTCAGCTGCTTAGCTTAGCACAGAGACTGGAAAACATGGATATACAGCTGCAACTAAGCGTCTGAAGGTCACCAATGATGTTTTTTTTTTAAATGAAGTTGTCAAAGAAACGCCTAAAGAAGGGAAAATGTGTTACCTTAACTTCAATTCATTAATGGCATATGTTTTTTTGTTTTTTTTTAATGAAATCCAGTTGTATATATACCCATTTGGATATGATTGGCAAACTGAAGAAACATGGTGGTTTTAAATGTTATTCTGACCGGTGCTCATACCTTCTGTCCCTCTGTCTTTCTGGTTGACTGGGGGCTCGCTCTCCTCTCTGTACCCCTGGGTCTTATTTCCACCTGGTTTGAAGTGTTCTCCCTCCCCTGTCTGTCTGGTCTCACTCCCTCAGAAGAAACTGTTGATTTAAGGTCACCAGCGGACGATCGCTTTGGCTTTGATCTCTCTTTGCTTGACCCTCCTGCAGTCACTCCTCCATCCACCAGTCTGTCTGAAGCTGATTGGCTCCTTGCCACCCTTCTCATAGACGTTTGGACCTCTTTGTCTTTTCCTCTGGTTTCAGTTGAATCTTTGCCTCGTTTAAAATGCTCCATTATTCTATTAGTTTCCTTCCTGCCTCTCATCTCTGTCCCCTGGGATTCTTGCTCTTCCCTCCTCTCGACCACACTCAGTTTCCTCCCCTGTTTGTCCTCTTCACTCGCTTCTTCTTCATTGGCCTTGTTCTTGACCTCTCTAGTTTCCACTTTTTTCCCAAGTAAAGAACTTGGGACTTTAGCAACCCCAGTCAAAGTCTGTGTTTCACTGTGTGCCATACCTAATGTAGCATCACTTGAGCTGTAATTTACGTGTGCAGGGCCGGTGCCAGTGGCAGGAGCATGTAGAGTATTTGTGTGTGTGAAACTAATGTGATTCTCTATCATCCCGTGGCCGCGATTAGTCGTGTGGTCAAAAACAGGCTCGTTAAAAGGCGAGTCGCTACATTCATAATACTCTTCAGAGGTGGTGGAGAGAGTGGAGTCCTCTCGTGAGGAGATATAACCATGAAAAATGTCTGGCGATAGAGAATCCAGGGCGGGTGTGCGTGGAGAAAATCCATCAGGAGTGGGAGCGTGTGCTGTGAGCGACTGTGATCGGTGCACAGGTGTTTGTGAACGGAAGTCCGGCAGGTGTATTTCGGTGAGGCGTAAACGCAGGGCTTTTTCGGGCGTGTGTGTGCCAACACGTCCTGTAGAAGTTTGTTCTTGAAAGGTGCTGTGCGTGTTGTGATTTGCAGTATTTAGCATATTAACTGCATTGTCTTCATGTGCGAGTCTTGCTTGTTCACCTTGCTGATTGTGGGTGTCTGCAGCAGATGTGTGTGCGCCATCGCCGTTACTGTCTTTGGACATGGGCAGATATGAGGTCGAGAACACTGGCGCTGTCGGAGAATTCAGAGCCTCCATCTGATCCAAGTCCTGTGGATTTGGTTTAGAAAATGATATCCTCTGGGGTTCATGTACTCTTGCGAGAAATGTTCTGCACTGTGTCACATTTTCACCTTTTTTGTCTGACACATCACCAGATTCACAGCCTGTCAGAGTCCTTTCAGGGCTCGCTGTATCTGCCTGTGTTGTGGCTACACAGTGTGCGTCCATCTTCTGAGTAATGCTGTAATTTTCGGAAGTTTCAAGGTCAACATCTCTTGGAATGATTTCTTGAATTTTCAGTGCGGCTGCCTTTGGTGCATCATTAATCAAAGCGTCTGACTTGTGCAGCTCGCTTCCAGCGACCGTCTGGGATCCTGCTCCGTCATCATCTTGCTCATCTGCTTCCACACTTGTCTCTTTAGATTCTTGCTTTGGAGTTTCTTTAGGATTCCCTTTGCTCTCTGTGTCTTTTTGTGCCCCTGCCTTACTGGCACTGTCGTCCCGCAGCTCAGGGACAGTTTGGCACTCTTTTACCGGAGATGCCTGCTCAACAGCTGCCACATCAAACGCACTGTGGACCGCCAGTGGCCCTGTGCTGGCCTCGGGCCTCCTAACAAGACGTATCTCTGGCAGTTTCTGCCCGTTGCTGATGCTGCTGTCACTGATAACTAGCTGGATGGTTCGAGGTTTAGGAACAGGGGGAGCTGGGGTCAAAGAAGAGGATGTAGGGAGGGGTGGATTTGGTGCTGTAACGGAAGAAGTAAGAGGAGGAAGAGAAGAGGAGCTGGTGGAGGGAACAGAAATGCTAGGAGATGTGCTTAAGTGCACTGTAGTAATAGGGATGTGGTTATTTTTAGACTGTGTGGCAGAAACCGGGGAGGTGGAAATGTTGCTGTGGACAGTTGGAGTCCGGATGCTAGAAGCCACTTCAGTAGAGATTTGCGGTTGCTTGTGAACAATTCGTGTTTGTGAATCTGCGTGTGATGGTGCGGTCTTTGCTTTTGTGTCTTGTTCTGTGTTTAATTCTGGGGAGTCGGGAAGCTGAGGGGTGTGTGTACCATTCGGTGTTGGGGTGTGAGTCTTGTGCACAACAGAATTTTGTGTGTTTAAACTACTTGTAGGTTCTGCTTCCTTTTCAGTGTTTAATTCTGGGATGAAGCCTGACTCAGCGTGACTGTTTGATGAGACGGGTTGTTCTGTGTGAGAAATCTTCCCCTCGTCAGAAGTGGGTGCTTTACTGCTGGATTGGGGAAGTGTTTGCACACCGGGGGGAGTATCAAGGCCTGCGTCTTGGTTAGTGGTTGTGCTTGAATCAAATTTATTCCTGGTGCTGACAGAATTAGCGGTGTCTGACTGCAGGTCAGACTTTTGCTCAGATGCAGGTGATTTCTGTTCAGATGCCTCTTCGTTATGTATGACATCACTGAGTTGTGCTTGCTGTCCTTTGTCTACAGCATCATCAACACTGGATTTAGCCTGTGCTGGTTGGAGTGCATTCACCTCCTCTTGTTTAGGAGTTGCCTGTGTGGGCTTGGCGACGTCTTCCTTGGTTTCCTTTATGTTGCTGAACGGACTGCTAAACCTGATCGCCTGGCTGGTTTCAAACATCTCAGAACGCTGCAAGTGGACTTGAGTCGGTTTTGTGGCATCCCGGACGTTAATGAACCCTATGACATCTCTGGGGGGATCAGGTTCTGGCCATGTAGGCAGGTATGCGATTAAGCACGCTTTTTCTAGATTTATTAATCCAGGATGGAGAGGAGGAGATTCTTTAGTTGATTCTTCACTAGCCTTTCCTCGCCTGTTCTTCTTGGAGTTCTCTGGATTTTGGGGTTCTTTGGGGCTTTCTTGGTTAACAGAGGTGGTGTGGCTGGGGTTGGTCAAAGCAACCAGGGCATATTTCGGGTTGTACAACTTCCTCGCAATGGCGGCAGAAGGGGGTATCACAGCGGCCGGCTGAGGGAGGGGTTCCGGCTCAGGTTCAGGCTCTGTGACGGTCTGCCGGAGGTCAACAGAACTGGAGGACAGATAGAGGAAGCGAAACAGTCGGTCGAAGCCATCCACAGCCTGGCCTGTGACCACGGTGATGAGATTCCTGTCCAGACGCGAAGCCATCCAAGTGAAACTGCACAAAAAATGAATATGAACAAATAAAAAATGCATATTCAGACTTATTTAAACAGCACCATGAAACCACAAAACAAACTGCACTACACTGCAAGCACAATAAAGCCAAGTAATCAGCAATGACTGCAAAAGTTAAAGTGTAATGATCCAGTCACTTAGGAAATGCATGGTACTCTGTGCATTTATTACTCTGGTAGATTGGACACATTTACAACCTGTTTGTCTGCTATGTCGAGAAGGCATTGTTTATTTATCTCTCGTGCCAAGTTGGCAGTTACAAAAGAAGGTGGAGCACACAGCGATAATCTTTTTCTCTCACTTTCTCCCTCCTTCTCACACACATACTGTGCACTGACCTGTACGACCCAGACACAGCTTTGTCTCCATCAACGAACATGAATCTGTGACCCATTCGTCCTCTGACCTTAGTGCAGGATCTTGTGTAGAACTCTGCTCCTTCTGAGCAGCGTACTCGAAGGTGCTGAAACACAAACAGACATGCAATTTTTGTACATATTAAAGACCCAAAACTGCCTTCATAACCTGTGACCTGCATTATAGAATAAAAGGCTGCAAAACAATGTGAGTAGAGACACTACGTCAGCCAAAGAACAATACCACCCACAAATAATAGTAATATCAAATATTTACAGCTAAAATGTAGCCAATGTAGATTTTCTTTTTGGTAACATAACTGTTTGCCAGGCATTTTGGTACTTTATAATAATAATCCCTAAAACATAGATAGCAGTCATTAGCAGTCATTTTCCACTTATTGCTTTAATCTAAGGTAATTGCTCCATGTGTTCAAACATCTGAGCAATTACACAAACTGCACCAGGTGTAAACACTCTGATTAAAACTTACATAACCAATATTATAATATCTGGCTTGTCTTTACTTGATCTGAAAACCTATATTCCCCACCTTTGTTGGAAGCTGTCTGTTTTTTCATGCCTTTTAAAAACACAGCATATGTGTTATAAAACAAGGCTTCTGTGTCAATTTTCCTGCATAATAATGAGCCCAAATTGTGCTTTTCAGGGCTTTCTTTTTTTCATTGTCTATAATGTGTTAAAGCTTTAAGTCAATAATGAAAATAGTTATTCCTTTCAACAAAAAACATGGATTCCTTCCATTAATTTTCAGCATAACTAGTTTGTTTAGTCTGCTGTCATTAGACATTTCTACGGTTCTCAAAATCAAACAAATGTTGAAATACCACTAACTGTTAAAAACAATCTTTTTTTTCTGTATTTTTTTAGGCTAAAACAAAATGATCCATGTGTTTATTCTCCCAGATGTTACAGTAAAGTTTAATGTCCGGGTAGCCATGAAAAGGGGATTTACAAGGTTTAGCTGTGTTAAAAGCTAGCTAACTAGTTTCTAAAGATGTTCTACCATGTTTTGACAGAGCGAGAAAACTAAATAGTAACAACATTTGGAGGGTTAGTGAAGTTGTACTAGTTGGCATATAATTATATCCTACCTTTGTGACTAGCTACAGAGCTATGGTTAGGATAATATAAAGACATTATCACAGGGAAGATGGAGGATGAGAGTTAAATTGTTTTCAGTAAAAGTTCATGTTGACGGTCCACAGTTGGCAGAGACACAGAGACAAACGTCACAATATGGCAGGAAGAAGACGCCAAAAATAGACCAAACTTCAGCAAAGAAAATGTCTGAAATTATTCATCCACAACAAGAGGTTAGCCATTAATATCCCAAACACTGTGGCATTGAATAGCCATCAAGCAGCTAGTCGTGGCTGAAAAATAGTTCCAAAATAAAAGTTGAACCGATGCTGTGGTTCGAGACAATGTCTGGATATCCTTATTAGACTTTCTATCAAGAGTGATTTTGTGTTCAAGGATAGTTTTCTAAAATCTCTTTATCAATTAGAATAAAATTAAATTAACAAAATTCAACAATAAAATGAATGAGAACTATATACACTGCTCAAAAAAATAAAAGGGAACACTTAAACAACACAATGTAACTCCAAGTCAGTCACACTTCTGTGAAATCAAACTGTCCACTTAGGAAGCAACACTGACTGACAATCAGTTTCACATGCTGTTGTGCAAATGGAATAGACAACAGGTGGAAA
>VVHJ01047178.1:0-18610 GCA_015107715.1 Tylochromis polylepis | reverse complement strand
ATATCGTGGCTGACTGGTTGCCAAGCATCCAGCAGAAATCTCATGACGTTATTGATCCCATAAGCCTCTTTATTTCTCTCTCTCTCTCGCTCTCTTTTTATAACATTGAACTATTTTGACTATATCAGGCTAAATGATGAGGTCGGAGAATAGGCTGACTGACATATTGACAGGTGAACTGCCATGCAAGATGCTCAGGAGAACAAGAGAAACGTCACAACAACCAAATCTGCAGTTAGAGGAGCTTCCATGTCTACCACCTGAGCTACAAGCTGTGCTTTAGGTCATTTCTATTTGCTTTGTAAATATCTCTGTCCATTGTCTGCTCTTCTGTAAACTTAGTATCTGGTGACTGTGAATATGATAAGGTATCACAATTAATGATGTCACAGACTAATGGAAACATTCCTGTTTGATCTTATCCACATGCAGTGCAGCTGATCTGCATCTGGCTGTATTAGTGTTATTTCACACTTATCTAATCTGCAGAACACATCAGGTAGCTCGTTTTCTAGTCAAATGACTTTAACAGCTGCTATTAAACACAAACTACAGAGAAGACTCAGGCTGTGACAAATCACAGAGTTCAGATAATAAAAACATCTGGAGATATAATTACACAAGACATAAACAGGCCTTTGATGGGAGCAGGTTTGCACTGAAGCATCATTGTATGTATGTATGTATGTATATGTTAGGTCCATAATTTTTTGAAATTTTGCCCCAGTTCACCTCCACAGGTGATTTCTAATCTAAGAGTCAGGATGTGGTTGAAGTTAAGCCTCAATTAAAGTGATTTAACAAAAGTATTAAAGTAGATGATTGCAGCTTCACAACATCAAAAACACTTTTGAGGAAGTAGGCGTATCATTGTCAAAGTCCACAATCAAGAGACACCATCATGAATTTAAATACAGAGAGCATAGAACAAGGTGCTGGTTACACTTGAGATCAAGAGTGTCAGATTAGATAATACCAGAAAACATCTAAAACAGCCTGCACTGTTCTGGAAAAAAATTCTTTAGAACAGATGAAACCAAGATGAACTTGTATCAGAATGATGGGACAAGACAAAAATATGGAGAAGGAAAGAAGAGCTCATGATCCAAAGCATACTACATCTTTTGTCAGACATGGTGGAGGCTATGTTATGGTTTTTCATTGACGATGTACCTGCTGCTGGTAATAGCAGGATGAACTCTTATGTGTACAGAGATATACTTGACAATCCAAATGGATAATGAGTCAAAACATACTGAAAACGCTACCCAAGAGTTTCTCAAGGCAAAGACATGGGATATTCTTCAGTGGCCAAGGCAGTCACCTGACCTCAACTTAACAGATTTATGCTTTTCAGTTACTGAAGACAAAATAGAATGACATGTTCAAACACGAGAACTTCATTCAGAATTCTCAGACTAATGGCAGTTTTACAGATAGCATTAATTATGTGTGCCATATTCCAGTAAGCAATGCAAAATGTAATACTGATGTATTGTGAAATAACTCACTACAAAGGAAATTTAAATAGTAGCTTATAGGTAATTTTTGTACAGGATACTTTAGGGGAAATATCATGCTGGTATATCAAGTCAGACTGGTTTTATTTTTCATGAGTTTTTAGATACAAATATCAATTCAAAGGAAACTAATAAAAAAGCAATAGTGGAGGGGAAAATGTAAAAAAATAGGGACCTCTAGGGTATCCTTAATTTCTGTGGTGTGAAGAATTTCATTTTTGATCACTAATTT
The DNA here is from genome assembly GCA_015107715.1 of Tylochromis polylepis. Classification (NCBI taxonomy): domain Eukaryota; kingdom Metazoa; phylum Chordata; class Actinopteri; order Cichliformes; family Cichlidae; genus Tylochromis; species Tylochromis polylepis. The sequence continues at coordinate 16,858 of VVHJ01047178.1, read as the reverse complement.
TAAAGTATAAGTGATTAAGATTTGTCCTACATGACAGCAGATAAAGGGGAAAAATTCTTTGATTTTACTTCAAGCTCATGATAGAAATATTAAAGTCAGTAGAAAGGCTAAGCAAAAGAAAGAGCAACTATACTTGATGAAATCAAATAGGCGTGCTATGTCTCCTATGGGAAAAGAAATAAGCTTGTAAAGTATGTTTTAATAAAATCCTCAAGGTTATTTCATTCCAACTCAATTCAGTGTGGTTGATCAAAGGTCTAGTTTCAATTTCCATTCACCTGACAGACATTGATTCATGTTGACAGGGCATAAGAAATATCAAAAGCTTGCCACTGTAAAGGGCCACCACTCAAGATCAACCACAGTTACAAACACAGCGGTTCGATTGGGTTGGATGACACATAGCATTGTAAAAAAACAACAACAAAAAAGCCCTAATATTTTTGCTTGTAACAATGCAAAAAGCAGAAGCATAAGAGATAACATTAAAATCCCTTTTTAATGATAACAGTAATATCTATTAGTAACATCTATGTGGCACTGAAACCTTTCTAAGCATAATCTGCATTTCCACAGTGTGTCTTTTGTCCTGTCTCCTTCCCATCACCCTCAACCAACTGCGGGAGATGGCTGCCCCTCCCTTAGCCTGATTCTGCCAGAGGTTTCTTCCTGTTTAAAGGGAGTTTTTCCTTCCCACTGTCACCAAGTGCTTGCTCAAAGGGGGTTGTCTGGTTTTTGGGGTTTTCTCTGTATTATTGTAGGATCATTATCTTACTCTACCTTACAAACACCTTGAGGTGACTGTTGTGATTTGGTGCTATATAAATAAAACTGAATTGAATTAAATTCAATATACAGTTGTCATACACACAGTGTAATACAGTCTTAAAAATGGCACAGAAGACATCTTGAAAAATATCATTTGGATTTTTAAATCGTAAAGGAGCCATTTTTTCCAAGATTATTATTCAAAGTAAGGCTTATTTGTCTGAAAGGGACTAGACCGGATCTTAAAATGTCAGTGGGAAATTGTTTTATTAAGAAAACACAATCAAAAGCACCCCAAAACATTCTAACACTTAGCAAAATTGCCCAAAACAAAAAGCTTATAACACAAATCTTTTTATAAAATTTAGTCTTTCGTCGGTATACATCTTCTTGCCTAATGCCACACTTCAGACAGAGAGAGGCTTTGTCTTTTGAAGCTTTCAGAAAGAGCGGGATGTTCTGCCCAGATTCAACCACAGCTGAATAATTTAAAGAGGAAAAAGGTTCTACCTAGCTGCAGTAAATGGAAATAACATTTGAAAAAGAACTGAAAAGAACAACCCGTGACTGTGACATATCATACTTACTTTTCCCAGGTGTACAACCTTTTAACACACAGTAATCAGAAAATGGTAAATAAATAAAATAAATTAAAATAAACACTTCTAGTTCTAAGGTTTTGCATATGAGAACAACAACTCAATTTAATTAAATTTTATTCATATAGCGCTAAATCACAACAACAGTTGCCTCAAGGCACTTTACATTGTCAGATAAAGACCCTACAGAGAAAACCCCAACAATCATATTATCCCCTATGAGCAAGTACTTTGCTGACAGTGGGAAGGAAAAACTCCCTTTGAACAGGAAGAAACCTCAAGCAGAACCTAACTCAGGGAGGGGCAGCCATCTGCTGTGACTGGTTGGGGATGAGGGGAAGAAACATAGTAAAACTAACTAGGACCCCTAGCACGTCTTAAAATTCAGTAAATACAACCTTGGACGAATGACAAAACATGATATATTACACCATGTCGCCATTTATTTAACAGAAACCAAACCAAAACTAAGAAGCAGCGTGTGAATACTAAACACATCCTTACTGCTTTCAAAGGAATCACTCCCACTTTTTATAGAGGCTCAGGAAAAACAGCTGTTTTGGCAGCTTGTTGACATCAGCAAAGATCTTAGAGAAACAATTGTCGATGCCAATCAATCTGGGTAGGGTTATATAGTCATTTACAAATAATTTGTAGTGTGTCATTCTACAGTCAGAAAGATTATTCAAGTGGAAAGCATTCAACACAGTTGCCAATCTTCCCACGAGTGGATGATTACCCCAAAGGTCAAAATGTGCATTACTCTGCAAAAACCCAAGCGCTACATCTCCGACTCTTTGGTTAGCATGTTATTTGTGAAAGCTTATGACAGTAGAAGTAGAAAGCAACTAAACAAGGACTTGTTCGAAAGCATCACCCAGAGATAGCCTCTTCTCTTAAAAAGAACATGGCAACACAACTTAAGTTTGTAAAGCTGCATTTGAACAAACTACAAGATTTCTGGAAGTCCTCTGGACAGATGAGACCAAAATGGAGAGGTTAGGCTGTCATTTTTGCTAAATAAGTAATGCATGTCATGTACAGTACTTACCTAATTAGAGGACTTGGTAAAAAGCAGTTTATTTTTTATTATGTCCTTATACGCAAAACATTTGAAATGACAGAGGACATAACTGCAGTTACTAAGTTAGATGGGCTCTGACATTAGTATAAAAATTTAAACTTTGACCTGATCATCATGATAGAAGAAATGTCAGCTTGAGAGTGATACAAAAAGGTACAGAAGAAGCCAACACCATAAAGTAGTAGCAATTTTATTTTATTCACTAATTTGTAACAGGATCAGGATTCACATCACAACACACATCATTTACATATCCCTTACAGCACAAGATACACTCAACACCTGCAGCAATTAGTTTTGTTGTGGATGGCTGTGGACAGAGAAAGCAGTGTTAAAACAGTAGTGAAGCGCTTTTATAGTGTTAGACTTTAGCATATCACTGGTTTGGATGTGTGTGAAGGCTGTTTTGTGTGCATTTTAATTGCATGACAAAATGCTTTTCCCATTGGCTCGGGTGATACAGTAAAATCGTAGAGTCAGGCTTCCATACGGCTATGACCTACGCACAGGCTGGTTTTGCACTACTGTGTGCTGTGCACTGTTAACTATGATACCTGAGAGCTGATGGTGATGGTATGAATAATTCACTCAGTCAAGACTTAGGGTAGAAATAGCTGTAAGAGGTATGTGTAAACACTTATTCCATTCTTATTACTGCTAAAACAACAATGGCAAGGCCCAAAAACAAACCACACATGGTACACCAGTGAGCACTGCATACTCATTTGAGTGAAACCATTGCTGTGATGACTGTGTGGGATACAGACCAATTAGTCCCTGAATCGAGACACTTCCCCTCATTAAACTGTGGATGGGTTTTGGTAGAGCATAAGAGAGCAGGAAGTCAGACACAAAGAAATCAGCAGATGCTTATTAACAGATTCTAAAGCAGAAAAAAAACCCGAACAACAAAAAAAACAGCTACAAAAAGATTCCCAAATGAGTGCACATTTTTGCTCCTCGTTTCATGATGTTTCACAAAATCTACGAGCCACAAGTTGGCGACTGGTCTCTTGAACGTTAGCAGCACAAGCAGGTTTTGCCATTTAACTGAAAGCTACACAAATACCTCAACTGAACTTAAGCCAACTGAAAAGTTAATGTATAAAAAGCAGAAAACAAAAATAAAGATAAAAGGTCTCTATCTTTGGATGCACCACATACATTCTCCAATGTTAAAAATATCCCTCAAATATGACGTCAAGCTGCAGCTTAGACCCGTGTGTGCTCAGAAGCTATGCTACTGAAATCACTGCCCAGAGCTTTATAAAAGGTTTTGGTTGACAGACATTAAGTGTCTAGACTAGGGGTGTTAAACATAAGGTTCAGGGGCCAGAATCGGTCCGGCAAAGACTCCAATCTGGCCCACAGAATGGCTTTGTGAAGGAGAGCATAGATTTTGGACTTTTAACTGCATTTTCATGAGCTTTAGAGCTTTTTCTACAGATAAAGACCTCCCCGATTGCCATCCATACTACCCTAAAATAATTAAGTAATAGATAAACAATTAAATCACAGAAAAGTTCCTGTTTTTTCACTATTTAATGCAGATTTTTTTTTCTACAATGGGTCCACGTTAGAAAAAAAAGGGACATATTCCATGAATTAGCACAAATTTTAAGTTTTGTAATTACAGGAGAGCTACCAGAGCATTTTTTTCTGTAATTTTACACATTTATTTGTGCTCATGCCTTTCTTTCATGTAGAAAAACCTGCATTTTTCTGCATCTGAGGGATTTATAAATGTGTAGTAAAATGTCTTTACACTGACAAAACAGGGAGTTTCAGGTCCGGCCCACTTAAGATAAAAAACAGGTCACATGTGGCCCATGATGTAAAATGACTTTGACATTCCTGGTCTAGAAATTTCTAGAGTCATGAAATCAAAACACAGCCACATGCAAAAATATTATACACAAATCATATGTTGTTAACTCAGTCAAACCAAAGAGGACTGGTAATTATCGTCAGAAGATGACACACAGTCCTTCACATTTCATGACTCAAATACATTAATACATTCTGGAGTGACAGCGCTTATCCCTGCAATCGCTTTTTATAATCTAGACTTATTAAGTGCGGCAAATGAGCGTGTGAGTGCAATCCCCAGATAGTATTTATAAGCGTGCTTAGTGTTTTTTCTGCGTTAAATATTGCCACAGGTAGCAGTAAACTGTGTGTCGTGTGATTTAAATATTATCCTCCTTGTATTTTGTGCATTGAGAATGAAAACTTCCAGAAATACATACGCAACAGGGTCAGTCGCAAAAGTTCCCACCTCTTAAATGCAATCCTGTCACTGCACTGTCATTGTAAATACTGACAGTGTTATTTTTTTTGTTTTTAATGCCAAACCCAGTTTGCGCCGCCGCAATGCATTAGTAAACATAGCTCGAAGTTCTCTAGTAGATTGGGTCTCAGACTTCAGAGGATATAGCAAATAAACCTCTGTCTCTCTAGATGAGCTGTGGCTCATCCGCAATTTGAGAAGGCTTCCCTCCCCAACTTGAGTATTACCGAAGTGTGAGCTGACACATGTGTGATGCACATCGTGCCTCGGAACTGCACACGTAGCCTCCTGCAGCTAAAGAGAGTCCCTACTGTGACGAGTATGATCTGAGGACAGCTGAGAAACAGAATCACGCTCTTCCAGGCAATAATTCCACTCTCCCAGCTCTGCGAGGGCAGCTCTGTTTGCGACAATTCCTGTTCCTGATACGTGCGGTTCTTTACCTTGGGACATTGTGCATTGTTAAAGTGTAATAACTTTTTGGTTGTTTTTTTTCCCCTGCTGATGTGTTGTACTGCTGACACTGCGTACCACGCTGTGCCCAAAGCAAAAGTATACCCACTATGGCCACACGGTTGTTAAATTGCATTGAGACATGGTGTCAAAGCAGGGAGACACACACACACACACACACACACACAAAGAATGCACAGAGGCGAATTCCTCTGACACACACCTCTGAACTGCAGCCTTAAAGTCAAAGTGAATAACCTGAAGTCAAATATGTACAATTTACAATCACATTAATTTCTGATCAGATTTCCTGAAAGGCTTTATGGGCGACAATGATGTAAATTTAAAAAAGAAAGAAAGAAAGAAAGAAAGAAAGAAAGAAAGAAAGAAAGAAAGAAAGAAAAAGAAGGGTGTATGATTGAGACCAGCAAAACACAACAAAACATAAAAACTAAGTTTTAAATATAAGTGATCAGGTCACAATCATGAATCCCATTTATAGGGCAAGTACCAAATAACAGGCTGAATCAGCTGTACAGGTGAGAGCAACAAGAATGTAGCATTTAAGTAAAGAAATAAACTCAGTAACACTGTGGGGAAAGGCCTGTGGAGAAAGAGGTAGGATGGATGGAGGACAGGAGAAAAATTCCAAGTGTAAGAACAGAGAAGGAGGGGAAAAAAACAACAGCTGGCAGATGCCTCACTCTGGAGCCCCGTTCGTTGTTCCTGTCATCCTCTCTTCGTCCCCCTGTTTCTGATGCTGCAGTCTGGCGTAAGTCACTGCATCTCCCCTGGAAGAGGAGGGGAAGGAAAGACAGGGGTGCAGGAGAATGATGGTAATAATAAAATGTTATGTTCAGGGAAGTGTGGTGAGGAAAAAAGAAAGAAAGAAAGAATGACAGGAATAGATGACACTGTTAACCGCAAGGTTAATGCACAGCTCACCTTGAAAAGTGAAAAGTTACTTTACATGAATAAACAACAACAAAAGAAACCACATAAATCACATTAGAACTGTTAGAACATTTAAACTTAAGATAAAAAAACAACAACATGTTAACTTGTTATAATGACACGCGCTGCATTTAATATGAGAGCCTGTTTCAGTGAGATATAATGTGGGTGAGATATCAAAAGACACGTTATTACACAGTCTGTACTGTGTACATATTTCAGATGCTTTGTATCATCTTTCTTACTTTTTGCCTAAAGAAGCGAGGCCATACAGAACTCCTGTAGCAAAGGCGATGGCGTTCCCAAACAAGGTTGTAAAGGAGAAACTCAAGAACACAGGAAACAGAGCCATCCTGAGAATAAGCAAAGTCAGTAAATCTGATTAAGTACATTTCCAAGATTATATGCAATGTGCATAACTATCAGAAAACCCAAATTACAAATGTTTTTTTAAATTTTCCCCATATAGTTCATTTGTGTCTCCAGTGGCATACATCATCCTCACCCACAATAGAAGAAGGCCTTCTGCCAGGGTTTGAGTTTGTCTGCACGAGCTGCGACCGCATTAGCAAACTCGATGAACTGGCAACAAAATGGGACTTCACAGAGGAACAACACGAAGGCGTTCAACCTTGAGAAGGAAGAAGAGCATGCGTAAGCACGGCAAGGAGATCATTCTTTGCCATTCCCTTTTACTAAAAGCAGCAGCTAGTTGGAAAGGACATATTGTGCTGTCACGGAAACAACAACAAAGTTCTCACTGTGTGCCGGCTAGCCAGATTGGAGATACAGTTACCACTTAATCTGCCTGCAACTTAAAAATCCCACCTAAAATCAAGAATTATTAAGGCACTTTGGCACAAGATGCTCCAAGTTACTCTCCATACCTCCTTTATTAGAGGAGTAGGTGTGGTTATGTGGCTATATCAGACTTCTGCTCAATATCAATGTATAGTGCACTGAAAAGCTCTTCATAACACAACTTGTGCCTTTCAGTAGGTGTTTAGTAAAGCTTTGCTGGAACCAGGTCACATTTGGTGTCTGTAATCATTACCTTACACAAACTGGACCAGAAAAGGTGACTTTCCGATTCTCTTTGAATGTGCTACATCACCGACACTTTGTGTTGCCTAAAAAGAGGTCATTTGATATTATGTTCACTGCTTTTTCACCTCTGAACTGTCCTTTACACTGTCTAGCTGTGTGGCATGTGAATGTTACAAAAAGTGTGACAGTAATGGGACTTACACCATCCACACTCCAGCAGCAATGTTTAGAGGGTTCACAGTGACACAGTTCCACACTCCTGAGATGGCACAGGCTGCGTGATTTGGACAGGACAAAACACAAAGCAAAGGGCTGTAATTATGATACCACAGACAGCAGATCATTGCATGATAGAGAAAATAATCCGTCCCACACATCCGGGTGCAGCTGTTAATACAGTTCAGCCACTTCAGTGTTGAAAAAAATAGGAAAGTTGTCATCTGTAAGCTGCTTAGTTACGTGGAAAATATGGAACATACGAATGCAAAAGGACAACAAACACAGAATGAAAGAGCTCTCATGAGCGCTACAACGGTGCTCTGCTTTTGTTCTGAAGCTGTTTGAAACAAATAAACGAAAATCAAATAAACTGTTCAAATACAGCACGCCTATCTCGATGAAAGGGCGATTATGAAATGAGGCCTGGCCTAAAGATTAATTACACAGAACAAATTTGACAGAAATCAGGTCAAAAATCAAAGCAGACTGCCTTTTTCATGTACAAGAGAATTTGTTTCAGAATGTTTTAATAATAACTGCATCATAACTGAGGCCGTGTTCCTCTTTTTGGCTATCATTTGTTTGAAACCTTTTAATCCTTTCACTCGCAGCATTTCTCCCACAGTGATTATGACATCTACAAGGAAGATTTTCCAGCGCTGAGAAGCAGAAGGTCCACTATTGTATCTAAAAAACTAAATATGTGTACAGCGCAAAATGAGACAGACCGAAAAGCTCAGTAGAAAACAGACTAATTCACACTAATGTAATGCAGTCAACTGTAAACACAAGAAGTGATATCTACTTATACAGTAGAACAGGTAAAGTTTTGGGGTTGGCTATTATCTGCAGTCCTGTCTGTGTGTGTGTGTGCTTATATGTATCCATTACATTCAAGTTACTTCCATAACTTCCTTTCAAATGTGAACTCCACAGCTATTAAAAACAATGATATATCTGAAAAAATCTCACTGCTTCTAAACCTTATGCTAAATATTGTATTGCGTATTAAATAGTATTGAGGAGTGGACTCCCAGTTCTGCAAAATAAAGCTGTAAAATTTTGTTTTAGATCATTTTAGAAAACAAGAATTTAAATTTACTTCCATCCAAAAATTTGATTAGCATTTGGTGTAAGGTATCAATCAATCAAAAATAAATAAATAAAAATTAATTAATTAATAAAAAAAAACAGTTCTGATTACAGATATTTTTGAAATGTAAAAAATAAACATCTTGCACAAAATTGTAAAAACCCTTGAGTGCAGAATACCAATCTATGTCTACACAGAGTTATATTTTTAGGGTGGTGTTGAGAGTATTCAAGTCTTGCAGTTTTCACCACTGTGGTAACTAAACCAAATAACACCACAGAGCAGCTTCATGCTGAAACTCATCCACTGCACCTTCAGGCCATCCAGCTTCCTTAATAATACAGAAGCCACTGAATATGCAGTTGTTAATGTGATACAGCCACTGTGACTCTGGTGTCACTGTGAAGGAGAGATGGATACAGGGAGAGGAAGGGTGGCTGCAGGGATACTGCAAAAACTGCAGAGCCAGCAGTTATCTTTAAAAAAATAAAGAAATAAAAAGCCTCACATGAAACTCCTAAGGGGAATATCTGAATATGTGCGTTTACATCGCGGTTCGTTTTGGCAGAACAAGCAGCTGTGGCATGAAAAAAAACAAACAGGCGGTGCCCAGGAGTGGCTGCTGCAACGAGGGGGACAAAGCAGTGACAAAGCTTTTGTTTAGTGGCTGTGCAGTTAAATTGCGGCATATTCGCAATCTAAAACAGATTTTTCATTATGAAAATACCATGCCATGTCCACTCTGCGGCTACCCCTCATCTGAATACTGAAGAGTTCACACAACAGCATCAATTACGGCGACAAGATTATTCACATAGCTGTCACACAAATTAAACACAAAGTAAATGTCGTGACCTGGCACACACAGCAGCAGCGGTCGTAGTGCACATACAGTCTATGGTGTTAACTAAAGCTAAGCGTGTGGTCATGGCAGGATTTGCGTTTCTGTGGACGTATCGTTACTTACTCGAGAAGTGACATAAAACTTTGACAACTACTTACATATTCCTCCCAAAACCCCAGCTATTTTGCAGAGCCATCTGTACCACCATGTCATTCCATCATCATCCGGAGCGGATTTTGTAGGCGCTGCCGTCTCTTCTGTGCTCATTGTGTTTTTTCTAGCTACGCCTGCTAAAGCTAACCAAAGCCAGTATTTTCAACTATCAGACCACCCACCTATATACGTATATGTATAAATTAATGTAACGAGTCCCAGCAAACTAATTCCTAACTATCTTACTCCGACCTCGCGGTCCCTTCTTATAGTCTTATAGCTTTTTCAGGTTATACGTCTTTTTTTAAAATAAATTATTTTCTTTCCTTTGTCTGCTCCGGTTGGGGTCAGCTGCCCGATGTTACGAGGAGCTTCTACACACGGCTTAAGGCAGTCCCAGCTAACCGGTAAGCTAAGGCTAAAAAAGCACCGCCATCAGCGGCCGCTAGGAGACGATGTCGCCGCACCGCCTCATATGGCTTCAACTTTATATCAGTCACATAAACGAATAAACAACAAACATGCTCTCTTTCTGCTGTTTCCTAATTGTCCACTCGGTGTGTTCAGGTTAATTTAGCAGCTCCGTCTTTCGCCTCTTTACGTGTTCAATAGACATAAGCGGTGCATTGTGGGAAGGTTCTGATGTACGTCACGGTTTGTTTACATCCGGGCAGAATTCCCACGGGCAGATTTGGTTGGTATTTGTACTTTATGTTTGTTACAGTATAAATACTAGCATTTTACATCCACCTGTTGGCATTTTAATAATTTTCTACTAAAGTCATCTGTTATTTTTATGTGCGGCCTTAGGTGCTGTACACTCAATACTTGCCACAGTATTGTGACTGTTTACTACCATTTAAGACCCCTCCCATTAGCATCCATACTACGCTAAATAATTTTTTAAAAATACATATTTAAATCACAGAAAAGCTCAATTTCTTTTTCGCTATTTACTATATAGAAATTTGTTTTTTTAATAGAACTTCTTTGTAACACATTTCTTTCATTCTTCATAGTACAGGTCATGTAGAAACACTGAGATGTACCGTTAACATTGCATTTATTTTTCTCATATTAAGATGTAATTACATGTCTTTAGACTTACAGGTCTGGCCCATTTTTTTTTATTCATATAGAAATCCAAGAGCTACTAAACCTTCCAACCACACCAAAGATGTGGGAAACATGTGGTATTGACTATGGGAAAAATTCACACATACCCAGCGTTTGCTCTTTATAGTTATAATCACAAGTGTCCTCTTTAGAATGTATGAGAAAGCAAAATCATCTGATTGCAGAAACAGCCCAAAACTTTTGATTTTTAATGCATCTTTCTTTGATCACTAATTTATACACATAACATACTTCTCCTCCCAACAAAACAAAACAAAAAAACCCACATACAAATAAATCTGTCCCCGTTTCTGATTTCTTGGTAGCTAACGATAGTTTATGCATATGACACAGGACTGTCAAATGAGTCAGCATGAAAGATGGCAACCTACCTTTTCACAACAGTGCTGCTTTGTACCTTCACATAATAATTCATTAGTCTAAGAGTATGCACAGGTTCTGTGAATTTTTTATTTTTTTTTAAAACACATTTAACATTAAATATTAAAGGTGTTCTTTACTTGAAGATGGCATAGGCTCTGTCAGTGATGCTGATGTAGTAGAAAAATAAACTTTCCTCTTGGCAATTTTGCTTCTCTAGGTGCAATGCTATGGGTTGTTGTATCTGCATTGGCAAGGACAAGCAAGTTTTAATGGGTTGCTGTTAAGGGCCCTTAAATATCATATGAGTGCTTCTATAGCATCAAAGTCAACTGTGGGCAATGTCAGAGTGTTTAAATGGCCAATTCTGGCCTCACTCTGACAGTAAAGTGGACTGTAGAGGCTTCAGCGTTCTCCGGCTAGTTCTCCTCTCCTGTCCTATTGCCGCTGGTTTCCTCTTCCCTGTGGGTGTGCGGCACAGCATGTCATCGAGCGTCTGCTGAGTCACCTGACCATCTCTTTCAAGCTGAGTCACTACCTGCTCCACTTTTATCATGTGTGGCCTGCCTTCACTCCGCAAACGGAGCAAATCCACCTGAAACGGATGACACCAAGTCAACTCTTGGGCAGATGATTTTTCTCTCAAGCTTGAATAAACAATCTGAATAACATTTCCTCAGAGTAGCTCTGATTAATAATAACAGAACAAGGATACATCAAAATTCCTTTGGACTAGATTTTCCAATGTTCATCACAAAAAATAAATGTGTAGAACTTTAAATGCACCACTCATCTTGTACATAAGCACTTACACTAACAACAATTATGTCACCCTAACTAATCTCCTTGGAGCTGCACTAGTTTTAAGTAGCTGTGTTTCACTTACCACCTCCTGAGAAAACTCTGGCTTTTTTACAAAAGATGGACTTTTTGGCAACATGGCTGCAGAAAGGATAGAAATGGCCTCTGCCAACGCTCCAGACATTGCTAATATTAGGACCTAAAGTACAAACAAATTACACTGAATGACAGTAATCAGACAGCCGCTGCAAGAAGTAATGCAAATTACATTTTACATGCTGCACCTTTACCTTAAAATTTTGGCATAATCTGCTGTCGGTGCTCATAATTTGTGAAAATAATGACTGAGCCTTTTCTAGGTCACTCTGGAACACACACACACACAAAGAAAAGAAAACAAATGATGCTTTAAATATGTGCTACATCTCTCTTCATGCACAAGAGGTACAGAATGTAAAACTCACTCTTCGAAGTGCTAGTGCTACAGCGAAACAGTAAGCATGCCTTGGGATGAACTGCCCTCTGGTCTGTTCCTCTTCTATGAGCGTGGTGCAGATCCGGTAGGTCTCTGCTGTATTCTGACCAACACAAAAACAAGGCATCGGTCCAAATCTAAGAATAAATAAGGTTGTATTTTTAAATGAAAATAAAAGATTAAAATATCTGAAACATTACCAGCTTATAGCAGGTGCCAGCTGCTAACATGAGAGTGTCTTTGTTGAATGGTATGCCTTGACTCCTCATGGTTCTTAGAACCTCCAGAGCATCTGCAATAGTTAAAAGTTAGCATTATTATATAAATATCATAATCACTGTGGGGAAAAAAAACAAACAAACAAAAAATACACAAGAGAGTTAATCTGTCACTTACTTTCAAAGGAGCTTTTCATGAACAACATGTCTATGGCTATATTAAAGGAGGTGGTGTCGTGGAAAAATCCTTTCATGCTCTGTTCAGACAGGCGAAAATAAAATGTTATTAGTCAAACACTAAAGTATATGCCCAGTTTAGTTATTGTTGTTTAACTGAAGTTTGGATGTTGTCCGGTTTACCTTATCTGTTATTGTAGCAAAAGCCATGCTCTCCAGACCCAACTCATAGCATAGTCTCATGAAGAGAGGACCAAATTTGAAGTCTCCATACAACAAGTTGCGGTTCTCTGTGTGATACCTTATGAGAGCAAGCCAGCAATGGGTGAGTGAGGTTTGGCTGGGTTGTTTTTTGGTCATTAACAAAAATCCCTGTCAGTGAATGCTGCATGCTTACCTACAGATGGCATCTCTGGCTATCTGCATGTCATCTGCTGACTGGCACAGGTGAAGGAGAAGCTTCAACTCATCCCGCAATATCAGCTCATTCCTTTGCAGCTTCTGACTGAATAGGTTAATATAATTCCCTGTAAAGTCAGGTTTACACAAAAAGTAAGTTTTATACGACATAAATTTGCAGATCTGTGCCAGTGACAAGAAGAGCTACTTCACCTTCCGATCCATTGACTTGGTGAGCCACAGCCAGCTTCCTTTGCTGGAAGTCTTGTAGCTTGATAACATCTTCCGACAACAGATGCCTTTTAGCTATAGGATGGTTAAAAATGCGTGGTTGAATCCATAATCAGTTACACTACAGGGCAAAGATATATGGGCAAAAATACTAATAACTATACGAGAAGAAAGCCCTTACGAGTCCCTGTGATAAGGTAGCCTTACCTAGCTTGCACAACACTCACATAGCTAAAGAGAACAACAGTGGTAACAGTTAAGCTTTAAAGTCAAAATTCTGGTGGATTTTATTTCAAGTTCAACAATCCCATGATACCCGTTAGCAGCTATACCTTGCTTTAATTCACGTGTGCTTGCTTTACAGGGTGCTAGCTTCCCCCGCTCTGCAAACCACGCAGTTTTTGATACTACCTTTTTAAGAGTGAGAACATTTGTTGGCGACTTTTGTTTGTCTTACCTCCTATGCAGCCTTCAATCCAGCCTGGCTGTAAAACACCGTGAAGCACTCCTTTAGAGGGCTCATACAATAACGACCAACAACATTTACCAAGTCTGGCCAGCGCCATATCTCCCACAGGCTGTACCATAGGTATGAAAACAAAGGGGATGTTATTGGTCATAATAAAGCAAGGTTTTAAATAAAAATTAATTTCCGCCCTGAAAATTAAGCCATATTAAAACACTTAAAATTGTCAATATTTTACTTTAAGATGAATAATATAGTTAGTTGTTATTTTTAATTCTGTCATGTGCAATTTCCAGTTGGTATCATCCAAAATGGCATTGCTCAGTGACCCGGCTCAGTTTTTTAAGCAGGTCGAAGGAGAACAGATTTTTCATTATACATCAGTAATAATATGACGTCATTTAAAACGAAGATTTAATTATATTTTTTGAATCGTGGTTTCCAGAAAGGCCATGCGCAATTTTATTACTCAACAGAACGGCAACATACAGGAAAATGTGTTTATCTGTTAACCAGCAGGTGGTGCTGTTGTGCTGCAGGACGTTTCTGGTTTGGCGTCAATTGGAGCAGCTGCAGTGTTTGTACTGTACACACACAGTAAGATATAATATACAGAGTGTAATAATGTAAAACGGAGGAACTCAGAAAGTCAAACATGAGCTTGCACTCATATGATATTATTCTTTGCTATTACACTGCTGTTTACTGTAATATTTGTTACTGAACAAACAATACATTTTTCATTTATATTTAAATCTTGAGAAGAAGAGACTGAATTAAACTGAAAATACATTTCTGGGCCTGTTTGACATTTATAGTGCTAAGAAAAATTCATCTCCTCTGTAAAATGTTTTCTTCTGTTTCAAGCTATCATTCCAGATCCCCTTGTCGCTTTGAGCTCCCCTATGAAGCTGACTCAAAAACTTGTTTTATGCCTAACATAATGTTCTCTGATGAGCAAAACACCTATATAATGCCAAATTATATTTTGCACCTACGATAAGATAAGCTAAGATAAGCTAAAATAATTTGTGTTTCTAATGTAATTTACATTATAAAATCCAAAACCATTCAAAGATGTACGCGCATTTCATGTCATGCAGAAAAAAAAGACAATATGGGTTACAAGTAGGGCTATGAATGAATTCCTTTAATTACTTTAAAGGAACATTACTTTAACATAAAAGGTTGCAGTAAGTGCCAAACTCTGCTGCTAGTTAGTGTACCCATTGACCTGGACAGTATTACATAATCATGCGTTTGCATGCTTTTTTTTTTAATCTGTCTTGTGGTGGGGGTGCCAGAAATGTCCATCCATCCATCCATCCATCTTCTCCCGCTTATCTGGGGCCAGGTCGCGGGGGCAGCAGCCTAAGCAGAGAAGCCCAGACCTCCCTCTCCCCAGCCACCTCCTCTAGCTTTGCCAGAAATGTCAAAAATGTTAAAATTCAGACAGACTACTACAGTAAAAGAAAAATATACATATTGTTTATTAGCAGTAAAGCAATTCATAAATGGAACGCAGTATGCAGCAGTTTTTCACTCTCTTTTTTTTCTCATTTCCTACAGGTTTGAATGTTTAGGTGGTTTCTCCCTGAAGGCAGTGGGCAGCTATAGATGAAGCAATTTTTCAGTCTGAAGCCATTTTGTAAAGTAGTGTAAGTTTTAAGTTCTGAAAAATTCATTCCTATAATTAAGGTATTTTTTTAAATGAACTCCCAAGATGGATAGTCTTGCACAGAGAAAATAGAGCTGGGACTGGGAGGATCCCCCATAGTTGCCTTGGCAACATGAACTCAGCCCATCCAGCTGAGACTGCTTGCTCAGCCAATCAGACATGGGGTCTTGGATAATTTATGGTTTCCTGCAAGGTGTATGTGTCTCTATGGGTTTCTCCTTCTCTCCCTCTCCATCTCTCTTTCTGTTTTTATAACTGCATATGGTTGTTTTCACATACTTAAAAACCTGTGTTGCTTATTTATAGCCACAGGCTGAGCGATCAGTGTGATGGCAGCTCGTGCAAAGTTGCTGGAATGATGCAATAATCGACAGGGATCACAGCACTGTTTGTAGGGGTTCTAGTTTAGCACTCAGACTCTGATTTCCCTTGACAAATGGCCAGGTTCAGCTGACAGATCACAGCTCTTACATCTTCTTTGATTTATCCCTGCGTGCACTTTCCTTTAGTTTTGGAAATTGCCTGGGGTGCCCCATCATCACTAATAAATGTCCCCACTGAGACAGTTTTGGAACAAAAAAAAAAGAAAAACAGCTGGTAATGATTACTGTGAGAGACTGGTTGTGTTACAAGTATAAAGCCACAGTTAAGCAGCTTTGCTTCATCTGTAGAATGCCTTATGATTACACTGATTGCAGGCTGATGTTAAATGCCCATCGCTGTGCTTAGGGTTTGACGAAACAGTAAGGATTTTCCCTTATTTGCATAACTTATAAATTAGTAGTAGATTGAAGGAAATATGCATATAATAATAATTTAAAAAAAAAACAGCTTTCCATTTACTGGAGTGCTGTATATTAGCTAAAAGCCCTGAAAGCTTGCCTTGCAAGCTCAGTGTTCACTTGCTATGAGACATCAAACGTGAAGCTGTACAGTCGTGGCCAAAAGTTTTGAGATGACACAAATATTAGTTTTCACAAAGTTTGCTGCAAAACTGCTTTTAGATCTTTGTGTCAGTTGTTTCTGTGATGTACAGAAATACAATAACAAGCACTTCATACGTTTCAAAGGCTTTTATCGACAATTACATGACATTTATGCAAAGAGTCAGTATTTGCAGTGTTGGCCCTTCTTTTTCAGGATCTCTGCAATTCGACTGGGCATGCTCTCAATCAACTTCTGGGCCAAATCCTGACTGATAGCAACCCATTCTGTCATAATCACTTCTTGGAGTTTGTCAGAATTAGTGGGTTTTTGTTTGTCCACCCACCTCTTGAGGATTGACCACAAGTTCTCAATGGGATTAAGATCTGGGGAGTTTCCAGGCCATGGACCCAAAATGTCAACGTTTTGTTCCCCGAGCCACTTCGTTATCACCTTTGCCTTATGGCACGGTGCTCCATCGTGCTGGA
>VVHJ01047176.1:0-15765 GCA_015107715.1 Tylochromis polylepis | reverse complement strand
ACAGACGCAGGAGAGCTGACGTCCGTACACATATGCCAGTGATTAATAAAGCTTTTGCACGGCAAACCTGTGTGTGTGGAAGTGTGTGGGTCGCCGCTCGTTACAACCCTTAAATGGAGTGCAATACATGTATTATCTCAAACATATTACACTGAAGTCGATGTTTATTTGAATAGGGTAGGGTAAATGTCATTCAATTTGTGGCAACAGTGGCAATATCATCATATACATGAGTTAATTAGTAATTCTAATTACATTTAACAAAGCCAAATATTGTCACGCTTAACAAGAACCCAATAAACTAAAAATGTGTCAAGGAGTATTTTGGTGTGGGAAACATTTATGTGCAGAAAATTAGTCTGAAATTATTATGTATCCAACTTAACAATCTAAGTGTTGATACTTGTGTAGTACCCTTTTCTATCAAAAACTGTTAAAGCTATTAATTATTATTTCATTTACTCTTCTGTCTGGTAATGCTGTCTGGGCTTTAGTGGGGATCCATCCTTAAATCAATACATCTCTATTTGAACCACACATTTCCTGAGAGAAACATGTTGACTTTTATAGAGTCCTATAAAGTTATTTATTTACTTATGCCACTTAGGAATTTTTCCTTTAAGAAGTACCATCCATAATTTTATACAAAGATTTTTAAAGATAAGTCAAACTCAACCACCATCCAGACAACAGATACTATTTCACCTTTGCTGACCTGCAATTAAGCAAAGAAACATAAAAGAGACAACGTTCAGAAAATCCTGAACAGTTTTCTATATTCTAGAATATAGAAAATTACAAAGTGGCACTTGCCCTTCTGCTGCCCCCAAAGAGCCAATCAATAGCCAAAAGGGGAAACAGGCACCATCATTTTGAAGGCCTGCTTCATCCATAACAAGTGTTTGCACCTGGATTTGAATGAAGTCATAATATTGTGTAATTTGGGGCATGCTTAGTAAAATTACATCCTGTATGGAAGAAAACTGCAGTTTTTGTGTGTCTGTGATTAAAATTGAAATGAAAGATTGTATTTAAAATAACTCTGTAACATATAATTTTGATGGTTGTTAAATAACTGCTCATAAGCATTAACCAAGAGGCTGCCTAGTGATGAAATTTGCTTTAGGAGAAACCTCATGGACTAATGCTGTCTATCTAGATGACATTAGTTAATTTGAAGCTGACAACAGATGTGGCCCATGTAGCTTTTGAAAAACATTTCTACTGATTTTCTAACCTATTAGAATAGTAGAAAATCTGCAACTTTAACAATGCTAAAATCAAGCAACATTTTACGACAACAAGTTGTTACCGGTATTTAAAAATTAAATAATCAAACAACAAATATCTAATTTGATGTTTAGGTCCAGCTTTAAAAATGACTCTTGTGTTACAGGAGTTTCATCAGTAAACTCCATGGATTTCTGAGATTTTTCTATGCTTTCAAGCATAAAAAAATCACTTTATTCATGTTAATCTTCTGATTCTCTGTAACTGCACTCACCATTTTCCCACAAATAGTTATTTTGAGAAGAGCTTTTCAAATCTATTCAATGCCACTTGTTATCAATCAAATTGTAGCCAAAGTTAGCAACTAGCTGGTGGACACAGTGGAGCATTAAGCATTTAGAAGACAGAAATAGACTGAATAGACAAAAAGAAGTTAAAAGAAAAGTAATTATTTTCCTTAAACCAAATTAACTGTGAGGAACATGGCACATAGTATTATTGCGCTATATGGACTGGTCATGCAAATGAGCAAATGAATGAAGATGACCAACAGCTTCATACATTTAGCTTCATAGGCATTTGTGGACGATGGTACTTTTTAAAATAATTTTGTCTACATCACAGTACATTTTAAATCACATGATTAACATGTGATTGAATTGCAGACTTTCAGCTTTAATTCAAGGGGTTTAACAAACGTATTGTATTAACTGTTTCAGAACATACTAAATAGGCTCCCATTTTCCTGGCTCACAAGTAATTTGACAGTTGACTGACAAGCACTTTCATGGCCAGGCGAGGACTGTTCCTGCATTATTCCATGGCAAATTATGCAGATAAAAGAACTGGACTTGATTCCAAATACTAGATCTGTATTTTGAAACTGTTTCCCAGAACCTTCAAAAATAAGGTTTAGTGAGATTTCTGTGCAAGTGAAGGTCATCACTAGGTTGAATAAAACAACAAAATAAACCTATAAAAGAGAAAGCAAAACCTTAGGAGAGACAAAATAATCAACAAATACAAGAGCTGTCTCAGCCACAACAAAAAAATCTGAAAAACTATCAAAGACAGCTGAAGTGAAGAAAAACGACTTCACAGCATCTAACCAAGTTAAGAACACTATCAAGGAGGTAGGTCGAGTTCTGCAATCAACATTCACGAAATCGATATTTCATGAATGGAAATATGTAGGGTTTACAAAAAGGTACAAACCACCCAGCTTTGTTAGGACTGGGCAATAAATTTAGAACAACATCACAGTAGTTTTAAACCTGCCAGACTGGTTGGCTGAGCTTAGCTTCAGCAGGAAAAACAAGAAAAAAACAAAAAGAAACAAGTTGCTCAAACTTCTGTGTATATTGCAGCCAGAGAGTCCATTTTGTTTCATGTCACCAGTTTTCTGGACATATTTATTTGCTGTGTAGTTTGTAATGAGGACTAGACTACTTTCGCAACTACTGGCATTATGGAGACTTTGTCGAGCATGTTTTTCATAATTCAGAGATAAAAATAGATGACAGTTACATCCTAGGTTTTGTAGTACTGAATATTACTAAAAAGAATCACACTGGATTTTGTTCACAGAAAAGATTTCTATGGTTACCACCAATTATCTAAAAAAAATATCTGAAAAAGTGGCATTGCAAGTTTCAAGTTGCATTCTGATATTTTTCTTAGTTATAATTCGCTGGTTGGTAACTGACTGCACATTTTGATTTTTAAGAAATAATAATATGACAGCCTACAGATTTATAAATGTATGCAGATGGCATATTTAATTTGAACGTATCAAATAAAACAAGTATAGATTTGTTTCTAAGGGTTTGTAAAGACTAAAATCATCTAATCTTTTCAGTTTAAACAACTAAATCTATTGCTAAATATTTTTTTATGTTTAAAAACACGCCAAAATGAAAGCTTCAGATGTGTTTCCTCACTGACCGATGATGCTGTTCTATCTGCAGTAAAGACTTGTTCAGTTAAACAGAGTTGAATGATATATAGTGTCCATAAACTTCACAAACTCAGAACTGAGGGGAAGGGTATAGGTGTTTGATTAAATGATTTGGCAGCAGCAGTATAAACTAAACTGGTCCCTGGAGAGGTCACTAGCACAACTGACAGCTTTATTAAAACCAGCATGTAATAAGGTAAGTACTTGCCATGCAAGATTTAGAGGGCAGTAATATTAAGAGTTTCCTGGCTGTGGATACACGTGTTCTTATAAAAAATATATAAAATACTTGGTCTTCAATAAGGAGTTTCTTGTCTTCAGGAATGTCAAATATGGAAATGATAAACTCTATTTCTTTTTTGCTTAGTTTTACTACAAAATATAGGACTTCTGCCTTACAGACTTGGAAGTTGCATTGGTGTTTTTTCAGTGTTTAGGAGAAAAGAACAGGTGGTATAGGGGAGACCAGGGATAGTTGTAACATTTCTGACATTTCTGTCTGTAGCTTGGAACTTTTTAAACTAGTGGATTCAAAATGTAATGCAAAGTATTTACATGTCTCTGCTATTAAATGGTACAGCTATTTTCTCTGCAACACAATTACTAATTGGTCTCATATGGTCTCAAACACAAAGAGTGAAATGTTACAATTAACCCTATAGTCTGGGTTAGTTGTAACATAGGGTGAAATGTAACACAATGAACTAAGGGTACTGACAAAATCTTAACATTTAAACTTTTTTATTCAACACCTGAATGCACTTATAACAATTTATCTAGTTATGCGTGTGTGTGTGTGTGTGTGACAGAGTGCAGAAATATAGTTTTTAAGCATATTCCAACAAAAAAAAAGACAAATTATGGAATTTTCACCAGCTGAATATTTCATTAATTTTGGTTGTCCCTACTTGAGTTTGGACTCATTGGCTCAGTGGACATTGTAACCTACAACTCTTGCACTAACATTTAAACATAATAATGCAGCTGAACAAAAAAATGTAGTTGTGCACCAGCTTCATCAACTGAACTGTGTGTGTTTGTATCAAGTTTTTAATCACCATCAGAATCACAGAGGTGACAGATGTATGGCACTTCTGGAGTGCAGGCCTCATGAGACCACACAATAAATGCACACAATAAAGAAATTCTCATCAGCATCCGAGGAATCTGCATTGTCCTGTTTAGTGTCATTCATTTTCTGATTTTTCTTTCATGATGTAGAAAGCTTGGATTGTTTTTGGTTTGTGGGAGTGGATTGGCCTTGTTTCTGGTACAAAATCTTCTTTGGGAAACATATTTTCTGTTTCACCTTGTTAGACGTCCTTCTCTGGTCTGCTTCACGGGCCATCTTGACTGGAGTATCAGTAAAAATTTCTAACTTTCCCCTGCCATATCCTTTATTATTATCCTTTATATGTGGACCTTCTTTCCACTATGGGATCCTACAGGAGGGAGTTCCCTTGATCCCTGCTCTTCTAGCTTCTTCCTCTCTTCACAAAATCTGTGCAAAGGGGCATTTCTAACATCATTTGATGCTCTCCAAAATACTGAGAGGCACCCCTCGGTCAGTCTTTCGTTTCCAAGACCTAGGTATACTGTAATTCAAAGAAAACTTAATACTGGGGCAAGTTGTAACATTTGCATGGTTGTTACAACTGACCCAGTCTATTATAGCTTATGAACTAGCTTACATTACAGCTAACGGCTAAAACATTAGCACTAAAGACATGCACAGAATATATCCCCATAGACATACAAATAACATGACTTAAGTTTGATGAGTTTAACTGCAAAGCAGATAATGCTATTAGAAAATAAAATAAAATAAAAAAAAAACTTACTTTTTGATTTACAAATTTTATTCTCTTTAAATCATCTGTGTTTGCCACAAGGTGCTAATTTTTCACATGATAGAAGAACTGAATTGGGCATGTGCAGAATGAATCACATGTTTTGAAACTTAGCCCTGATTGGAGAAATTGGAAGTGTTACAACTATCCCCAGTCTCCCTTGCATTCCATACAGAATTGGAACTTTCTATAATTTTGCATAAATTTTCCCTAAAATATTCTCACATAGTCCTAAAAGTAGAATACAATAGTAGAAATAACCAAATGAAATTATTATTTTGAGTTGTTTATTTAATGATCCAGTATTATTATATTATGCATGTCACTGGGTTTCCTCGCATGAACTGTTCCCATTAGGGCCTTTCAAAGGATTTGAATTGTGATCACAAGGTGCATATGTTGCCAAACCATGACATTAGCGCCACCATGTTTAAAGTTCCTATGCAGGGGTTTGCCTTCTCATTTAAAAAATAAATAAATAAATGACTTATTTTCTTCAGTCCCATCCTTTTAGGAAACTTTGTTCAAACAGCTCTCTGTTTTGTATTTAGCCCCCTGGCTTTCTCCTTTCAACCCTGCATACCACTGTTTTTCACTGTCTTTCTGGCCTAAACATCAGACAGGAATTTAGTTGCTCAAAGGATAACTGTAGTTCCTTGGTTAGCTTCCAAAAAATTGCTCACCTTTCTCTGAATGATTTTTGTTTGTCAGTCTTGAATTTCCTCCATTTGTACACAGCATATATGACAGTGGAGTTTAAACTCTATGAAAGCTTTGCAGCATTTTCTGTCTTGATAAGCATCAATGACTCTTTGCAAATAACCCTTGTATATATATTAGAATTTAATATACCTCAGTTCCATTAAATAAATATATGCAGCCTACTCTCCTGTGATTGATATCTGTGTGTGGCAAGTATAATATTTATTATTATACTTATTTGTCATATTTCAGCACATTAACACAGCAATATAGATGCATGAGATGCATTGTGTCACCTACTTTTCCTCCATGATGCACAGTTTTTAGCAAAAATAGATATCTGGATTTTCATATTGACATCAGGCCATCAACACTAGATAGTGGACCCTAATTGCAATTGTTCCAGACAGTGTAATGAGAATCAGGCTGGGACATAATCAGAAGTTGTAGGTTTTCACATGACAGAGAAAGCAGCAGGTAGGATACAGGATGACCGCTGATTAGCTGAGAATTCGACAGATGATTTCCCAGCTATTCTCAAATGGAAAGTCTGTTGTTGTTGGGTTTTTTTTAAACTAAAAATAAAAAAATACTACAAACTATATTAGTAAATTGCATGTTATTAAAGTGAGAAAACTAAATCTTTAAGTGCACAGTGTATAGTCATAAGAGAAATGCAATATACTGTAATGACATTAGGTTAACAGGAGAAAACAAAGGTTTTCCTGACTCTTACAGAGACATTAACAGTTGCAGGAGCCCAAAAATGATATAGTAATGCACTTTCATTAAGTTATGTTAGTTAGAAAGTTAGAGCCCCTTTGTGAAATGTGATGATGTGACTCTGTGGATGACCTCTCGACCTTTGCCCTGGCATCTTCCATCATCTGTCTTGTGTTTTGCATCTGTGGAGATTTAAAGGCCAGCTCAGTAGCTTATTATCTAATTCAAGAGATAGTGCTGTGTTCCCTTATCTGGAAGAAAGAGTAAGCATTGAACTCAGTATAAAAACTCTCTGTGGGAGGATAAACTTCAGAGCTGGAAGACTATACTTGCAGTCAATAGGTATATTCATCTTTTTTGATGTCTTTGATGACAATTACAGGAAAAGAGCCCCATGAATGAATTATCTGCAAAAGAAAAGCAGAAAGGAGGGGTCTCACATTGTCATTACATACATCACCAGAGTTATAATTTAATTAAATACAAACCAAAGTTGCCCAAGATATTGTATTATCTGTGATTTTTTTAAAATTACCTTTGGTCACAAAATACAGCTGTGTTCCTAACATATAAAATAGCTGGCCAGGTGTTGAATGTTTAACACTAGACCCTGAAGATATTATATTTTATTAATTCTCCACCTCTCTTTTACTACTAAAGTACCAGCAGTGATTCTCCCTGAAGTTCATCCTGCAGAGTGTAAATCTATGACTGAGACATTGTCTTCAACGTGTTTATTGTAGTTTTGAAGCCATCTTTTTCAATCTAGCTTAAAGCTGGGATCTGAACTCTGTTTGTACCCAATAAATTGAACTGGGAAAGAGTTGAAAGAAAGTGCCAGGTTATATGATAGCCTTCATGTCCCCAGGGAAATCAGACCAGCCTGGCATATCGGCCATTGTAAGAGCAGCATGCCCTAGTCCACTACAAACACAGGAAAACTGAGCTTTTACTTTGTGCAAGCTTTTTCATGTTCCTCCAGCTGAACTAAAGATACAGAAAAGCGAATTCTGTGGGAGGAATTCACCATGTATTATGTATGACACTTGTTTTCTGAACTACTTTATTTAAAGGATTAAGAAAAACTTCAAAGATAACATTTTTCTCCCCTGTCCAACCAGCAGAAATAAAATGTCCACTGCTTGTATAAATACTCAAGTGTTTTTATATGACAGATTTTTTTCATACACTCAGAAAAAGAGTGAGGCTCTGAATCAGTTACAATTAAAACACCAAGCAGTTTCACATTTATTTATTTTTTCTGGACATGTACTTTGTGGGTCTGATTTACACCAAGGAGAATACTTTATTGTGACTGGTTGCTACATATCTCTTCTAGCTCATGTAAAGAATTACAGCCAAGAGGACAATGGTAATTAATCATCTGATGTTATCAGCCCCTTCCTAATAAAAACAAGGTATATCTTCTCCTGATCATTCCACTCATTTCAGCTCACCTCCTTCTCTCTTTGAGTATTGATATTTTTCTATCAATTGTAGCAGTAAAATAAGCCCCCTGTCTGATTCAGCAATTTTTCACTATAAATTTTGGTGATCAATGACCACCAGAGCACCACGGTTGTTGATGTTGGACATTAACGCTGTCATGGAGAAATATCAGCACTCACCAAAATGATTACTGAGGAATCCTTAAGTGGACAGCATGGATTGCATTTATGTTTGCATCATTTCACTGGACAATTTCTTGCATTAAAGTATTGCAACTTCTTATAGATACCCTACACTTGTGTAATTTATGCATTTTAAAGATTTTTGTTTCTCCCTCGCATCATAATTGATGGTCCCTACAAATAAGAGATTAAAAACTTAATGGATTTGTTTCAGGGAACAGATTGTGGGGTGTGCTGGAATATGGCTTGGCTCCCTTCCAGTTAGTTGTTTTTGTCATTCAGTCTGTCCATAAACACTGATTGGTTTCCAACAAAATATGGAAAGAACTGCATCCTAGTACAACACTGTGTTCCAGTATTTTTAAAATTATGCTAAATGCACCTTGTTTGTTGATTGTTATACAACACATCAAGTACTTACCCACACCCAAACCCTAAGAGCATTTCAACAGTCCAGTCATAGTCATCTAAATACATTTATAGGTTTCACAGTGTCCTTGGTACAGTTTGAGCATGAATAGACTGGCAGTATAATTGAAAGTAGTATTTCACAAACTTCAAATCATTAAGCAAATTAATTTAGTCAGTTGTTCTGCTGACAGCATCAGCACTACAACTCAAAGATATTTCCAAGTATTCAGCACCACTACTTATATATATATATATGTGTGTGTGTGTGTGTGTGTGTGTGTGTGTGTGTGTAAATAAACAAACAGGAGGAGGTCTGAAAAAGTCAGGCTCAGTGGGACCTTAAGTGGAGTGCACTGATCTGACTAGGCATCTGACCCCAAGAGGTCTAGGAGTCCTCTTGTGAAGCACTGTGGGAGGCCAACTTACTGTGTTCCTTTATGTTGGAGAAAGATCTGGAGGATGGTATTGATAGGATAAACCTCACTCGCTGCATAGATATTAATGTTTTGTTTTGTTTTTTCCCACACTTTCTTAAGGATATTGTGGTTTTGGCTAATGAATATCCAGTGACTAGTTGCATATAATTTTCAACTCTCATCATTACGCTGAATGCCAAACATTCTGGACACCAGTGTAGACACGATGCAGATAAATCCAAAGACATTATTTCCAAAACTCTGATTGGCTATAGTCTACATGTGTGGAATCTGGAAGTTCTTTCTGTTCCTATATGGTTTCCTTTACTTAATTGGTCAGGCTAAGTTACCCTTAGCTGTGTGTTTGCTCCATGTTGAACAGGGAAGATTTCACCCTTTGACCATTCTAGCTCCCTGCAGCTCTAACGGATAAATGGTTAATACGATGACTGTATGCTATTTTATGTATCAAGAACACTTGATAGAACTGATTACTAAAATATGTTTTAGATTTCACCACTGGATGTTTTTTCTTTCTCAAATAAACAGACAATTCTTTCGTGTTTTAAAATTGAATTTTAAAATCACGTTTCTATATGACACTTTATACAGTGAAGTTAAAGGTAATAGTGCATCACATGGCAACTGACAGAAAATGATTTCCTTGACAGCAATGCATTCAAACATGGTCTTATTCTTATATCTATGGGATATACATTGTCTTCATGTCATTTGGTTTGACTTTTAATTCTGTGTGGTGAAGATACCTCTTGGAAAGATGTATTAGTTTCAAAAGATATTGTTCCTGGTGAATGTCCCAGTCATAGCTCATGTAAAATAATAAATGCAATTTGTTGCAATTGATCTATGTATCTACAAAGATAGATAGATAGACTAGTCCAGCATGGCATAGGTTTAAATAAAGGCTTTCATCATTCTTATATTATTACATATTCTATTCTGGCCCAAGGAGTCCTAAAGTCAGGTTGCGGCTTTTCTCTTCTTTACAAAACTTTTTTTCTATTTATTTATTTTGGCAGGAAGCTCACAAAAGATATATTATTGGCAAGACCACAAGTGCCAAAAATAAATAAAACCTTTGCAGGATAAATATGAAAAGATTTCAAAATATTCATCTTGTGTATATTGGAATCTGTGCCAAGTTATTATTGATGTGCAGCCCTGATGTTGCTGTGAATTTAATCCCTGCCAAATATGTAGTCAATAATAATCTTTCAAGGACAGAATGTCCTCAGTGTTATTTCAGACACCTATAATAAAATTGCACAGGTTATAGATTTTGCTTTAAGAATTTGTGTGCAACAATGTTTCATTGAAATTGAGATAGATTTTAAGCACAATTTTTGTTGCAAAATCAATTGAAACTCTGTTTGCTGACCATTTGTTTTTTACGTCATTCTTCTTGAGCCACCTTTTCGCTTTGATGAATTGCTCTGTATGGTTTGAGCAAGTCCTTTGCAAGCTCACATTTTATGCTTGTGCCCTGAATTAGTCTGACATTTCATGCTTGAATGACTTCATGACATTTAGTTTAAGGAAATATCATGGTCTGCTGAACTGTCCAGGACTAACCACAAACACAGATGAATATAGAATACATTGAAGTCCTGCACTGGAACATGTTGGTTTTAAACAGCACATTACTATTCACATTAAAGAGATGACAAGACTGGTGAAACTCAATTTTTTTAAAACTTCTTTTTTAATGATATCAGTTTGATTAGTCTTTTGATTAGGTGCCATCAAAAAATGTATTTGAAAAAGAAAGATATAAGTGTGCCATTGGAATAAGTCCCCAGAGCATTTCTATATGATTACTTTCCAGGTTTATTCATTTTCTGGTTTAAAGATAAACTGAATATGATGAAATGATGAACACATCTTTTGATTGTTTTGAGGTTGAAGAGGTAATTGTCTTTTAAAACTGAGGGCTTCTTTGTCTTGAATCAATCTACATTACTGATGATTAATAGTGCAAAATTCCACATAATAACATGAGACTTCTGCCCTGTCACTTCGACAAGATCACATTAAAACAAGATTAATCATCTCTGCAGAGAAGTAAAAAACCTTTCAGTGATCTTTATATTATTTTAATATGTGTATTAAAGGTGATTATTTGCACTTAATTATGAACACAAGCAATGGAAAACACCTCCTTCAAAGGTGGACTTCCGCAGTCGTGGAAGTCTGTGTTGTTTCCTTAAAGAAACTTTTACTAAAGTAAAACTTAAGGAAACAATATTCTGGTA
The DNA here is from genome assembly GCA_015107715.1 of Tylochromis polylepis. Classification (NCBI taxonomy): domain Eukaryota; kingdom Metazoa; phylum Chordata; class Actinopteri; order Cichliformes; family Cichlidae; genus Tylochromis; species Tylochromis polylepis. Next base: position 4,572 of record VVHJ01047176.1, on the reverse strand, counting down.
TTCTGAGCTTCTTTCTACTGGCTGCATTACCAACAATGTGTCTTGATTACTGACAGATTTGGGTGATTTATACTAGCAGCAGCTCTGTTGCTTTGAACCACTAACCTTATGCAGTGATAAGAAGTAGGTTGCAACAATCTGGTAAACTTACTTCTTGCTAAGATTTGGGACTCTAATTACTGCTGGAGTGCTTAGTAAAAAAAAAAAAAATAGGAAAAAGCCACAGATATATTCACTCTAGCCATGATTAATATCACTGCAGTGCAGATAAAATTGAAGTCATCTCACCCCATCCAGATAAATCATCATTAACACCTCTTGAAAAGAGTTTTTAAAACACTAAACACGTTAACCACATGGCAGGATTTATTGAACAACTTTTTTTTCAGACTACACTCATTGTAGCAAGGTGTATATAATAAACTGGTAAATCAATGTAAGTACCTTAAAATAGGGGAGACTGTATTGTGTGTATTGCAAATAAGTCTGCAAAAACTTTTTGTTTATCTTCCAACTTCTGCATCATTCCCATCCCATGTGATGCCCTACCTGTAGTTAACGGAGCAAAGAGGGTTTTATTGTGCCTTATGAGTGAGTTTATGTTATGTAATACACTTTCTGCAAACAGTGATGCCTGTGGTTACAGGTTTACAGTTCACCCAGATGACAGAAGATGGCAATTAAAAGCCACATTTACCAGCGCCAAGCAAGAGGGGTCATAACAGCAGTGTGGGCTTGTCATGTGTACCAGAGCCTTGGGGGAGTTTTAGTGGTTTATTGGCAAAGCACTATAAGGGAACACAGTGTCAGAGGCTAAGGAGGATAAGTGAGGTTGATGCAGTGCACAGCTTGGATTTTCTCCTCCTCCCTTTTGCATTTGATGCTTTTGTGGTGACTAAATGGCTCAGACACCAGAGGTTAAGGTGGCAATTAAAAAGTGTCAAGGAAGTTCCTTGCGTGTTAATACATGCCTCCCTCTCACCTCCCTCTGTCACTTGATATTGAGTGCCTTTTGTGACCTGGCCCTTTTGTATAACTCACTTCATCAATGTTAATTTGCCTATATGGTTCCTGTCTTTTTCTTCCAGTGTTGATCTGCGTCTCTCAAAAATGAGAAAAAATTTCAAAACAACAGATTTGTATAGGAACAGTCACTATTATGTGCATGTGTGGGGGCTGCAATTTAACAGCTAATTAAATAATGGAGTCATTAGGCCAGGGGACAGTTGGAAACAAAAATAACTGAAATGCTTGCTTTGGTTCCCCCTTTTAAAAAAGAATGTTACATCGAAGCAAAAAGAAAATCATGTATTAAAATTATTACTATACTTCCTTGTTATCCATGATGATCTCTTCCTCAAATTGACAAATTAGGTCTCCAAGCATTTTTGCCTTTTTTTTATTTAAACATATAGAGACTATAAAACTGCAAGCCTGTCCTCTTACAAGTTTAGTATTCTCAAAGCAGTCCCAGCAAGTGCATTATTCATGAAAGAGTTTGTCATTGTTTATAACAGTGTATGTCCCATTGGGTGAATACATCCCTTTGAATGCAAATTTTTAAAGCTACTGGGACAACAGAAAGTTTACTGTGTTTGGAGAAAAGTTAAGACGGTATAATCAAGACAGTAACTTTGCTCTTCATAATCAAAAACAACTGTTTGTAAATTTGTTGAACAATTGAAAATGCAGTCGACTCAACAGCTTATACAACATGAAAAATCCAAATACATGTTGGGGTTTGTTTTTTTTTCAGTTTGTTTGGTAATTTGGTCATACGAGACTGTCCGTGTCCCCAAGTTAGAAGTTGTATTTTCAATTTTCCTCTCCGGTGCTGGGCTTGACCTGTTTTTCATAACTGTGTTGAGGTCAGTAAGGACAATTTCTGGACCTAAAAGCAGGACAAGTTTAACAGGACTTTCTGTCCTAAATATACTCATGGTACATAGACAGGGTGAGGATGAAATGGATCTTTGGAAAATGAGTGTGAAGGACGGAGGGCAGGATGCAGTGTAACTGGTGGCTGATGATGGCGGCAGAGTAACCAAGATATGGCAGAGTTGGAAGTAAATAAATGGAGCTTTAGGCATACAGAGAAGTTTGTGAGCATAGCAGACCACAAAAAGAAAAGTAAAACAAAGGAACAACCTTATTTAACTATAGGAGCACAAAGACCTTATATTACTATCGAGGTAGGCAAAACAAAATCTGGCAGACAGTGACTGGAAGTGTGGGGTAGATATACTGTGAGTGGTGGGTTGAGCCTCTGTGGAGAATGTTTTCCAGCTGAAGCCTGAGATCCATGGGAAAGGTGTACATGCTAGTTGGAAAGGAGCCAGGGGCAGGTAAACAGTGCTGCTCTGCTAACTCTCTCACACACACATCATGATAGATATGGAAGCAGGAAATAGAAGGAGAAAGGCAGAGGTGCAACCAGGTTAATGCAAACTGATCCACGTGGAGCCTTTTTGCTGCCAACCTGATCTGTGGTATCGAGACAATACAACCGTGAGTGTGAATCCTGCTTCTTCACTAGCGTCAGGATTTGTTTCACCTCCCAGAGACCCTCAAGGCTAAATAGGTGTAACTAATGGTTGGATGGAGTTTTCCATACATGGAAGCTTTGAGTCTATGAGCCTGTGTGAAAGTGAACAAAAACCAAAAACAGTGAATTGGACAAACGCACTGAAATAAATAAGTTTTGGGTGGTCATAGTGTCCCATAAACAGATATATCCTGGGCTTTACGTGATTTGGCTGACTGCATTTAATACTTTATTTAAACACCTGAAATTTATTTATTTCCAGAGTTCTAGAAAATAAATTTCTATTCAAGCTGAGAATAATTAAAGTTTTTTTACACGTATAATAATATCCTTTATTCATTCAGGTTAAAGTGTCATTGAGACTAAATACCTGTATCTAATTTTCAAGCGTGACCTGGCTAAGAGGGCAGCAGAAATTGTGACAGTTTCAATTATAAAAAAATTTAAGTCATTGCAACAGCTCAGTTTTACTGGTTTAATAACAAAAAGCCAGTAATGCTAAGTGCAACTACTGCCTGTATTGTGACTCTGTTCACAGTGTCCACTCAGTGCCTCAGCCAGTGTCGCTGCATTCTCTGGTTCAGTCAACTCCACGCCATCTTCTCAGTTGACCGCCCCCTTTCCTGTTTAACCCCTCTCTGTTCCCAAGTCAATCAATACTCCTGTATTTGTCCGCAATCTTCCTATTCTTGATTCAAACGATGCCTCATCTGGCTCCTGTTGTATGTGTAGACTTTTGTCTTTTCATTTCCTAATGTAAGTCTGTACTATACAAAGACTGTTCCTTTGTAACCCTCAAAATACTCATTGCAGAATGTGAGTCAGCTGTTCCAGAGACTGTTCCTAAGTCACGGTCAAAGTCTGTCAACACAAAGACTAATTAGACAGGCCAGCACCTTTCCTGATCCCAAATCAGTCAAAACCCTGGGTGCTCTATAGTCAGCTTTTTTCCGGGTCCAACATTCTTCTTTCTGGCTCTGCAACAACTGATATTTCCCATTTACCGAGTCAGTTGTTGTCTCCCATGTTAATCAGCCTCAATAGTAAAGAGCATTGTTCTGCTCTGTCAGCTGATACCTGGATATATTGACTTGACACTGGTTTTGCAACCTTTTGTCCTACGTCCTGCTCAGAACTCCAGTTCATCTAATTCATATCTTAAGGATTTTACTGGATGTTGGATAGAGCCCCTCTGTGAATCACTACCTTATCGTGGTGGAGGGGTTTGTGTGTCCCAGGGATCCCAGGGGCTATGTTGTCTGGGGGCTTTTGCCCCCTGGTAGGGTCTCCCATGGCAAATTGGTCCTGGGTGAGGGACCAGACAAAGAGCGATTTAGAAAGACCCCTATGAGAGGAACATCGAGGGAACAGTTTACCCTGCCCGGGATAGGGTTACTGGGGCCTCGCCCTGGAGCCAGGCCCGGGAAGGGTGCCCGAGGGCGAGCGTCTGGTGGCCGGGCCTTAGTCCATGGGGCCCGGCCGGGCACAGCCTGAAAAAGGGACATGGGCCCATCTTCCCGCAGGCCCACCACCCGCAGGAAGTGCCGTAGGGGTCGGGTGCAGTGTGAGTCGGGCGGCGGCCAGGAGCGGAGGCCCTGGCGAACCGATCTCCGGCTACCAAGACTGAATATTGGGACATGGAACGTCACCTCTCTGGTGGGGAAGGAGCCTGAGTTGGTGCGTGAGGTTGAGAGGTACCGGCTAGATATAGTCGGGCTCACCTCAACGCATGGCTTGGGCTCTGGAACCATTCTCCTGGAGAGGGGCTGGACTCTGTCTCATTCTGGAGTTGCCCCTGGTGAGAGGCAGCGGGCTGGGGTGGGTATTTTAGTATCCCCCCGGCTTGCTGCCTGTACATTGGGGTTTCTCCCAGTGGATGAGAGGATTTGTTCCCTGGGCCTTTGGGTCGGGCAACGGGTCCTGACCGTCGTCTGCGCTTATGCGCCAAGTGGCGGTTCAGAGTACCCAGCCTTCTCGGAGTCCCTGGGTGGGCTGCTGGAGAGTGCTCTGCCTGGGGACTCTGAAGT
>VVHJ01047165.1:0-15460 GCA_015107715.1 Tylochromis polylepis | reverse complement strand
ACACTTGCACAACAAGTAGTTCTGAGGGAACTTCAGCTTTTTTCACTTGACCACTTTGCTTTTACAACATTTCTACTAAATTATAATATTTCTGCTATGTTATAGTATTTCTGCTAAGTTATTACATTGTTGCAAAGTTGTTATGCTTTTACAAAGTTCTTTCAACTTCAGCAACGTTTCAAATATTGACTTCAGCTTCTTTCAGCTATTTTCAGCACACAGTTTCAGCCGTACAGCATCCACACAGCATTTTCGCAGGAAATGCAAATTTTTCTAGTTAAGATTGACTTAATACAGATTAATGGAAAACTCCAAAATGATTTCCTTCTTTGCCTTTCAGAGAGCTTCTGGACCAATCCACAGTATCGGGTCAAGATTGAGGAATTATCCAGTGAATGTGCTCATAAACACAGTGAAATAAACATGCTGGTGTGTCTCATGCAAAAGCCTGACAAAAGACATAGACGCCTGGTCCAGAACCTCTACATTGGATTCTCTGTATTTGAGGTAAAGATGAGCCTTTATTGTTTCCATCACACAGGTGAGATTGGTGTACTCTGCACTGCATGTATGGAGGTCAGATGACTTACGGATTCAGTTGTTCTGCTGTAATCACGTATTAATTTAATGCTGATTTGAAAAGTGTGAGTTTTGTGCCTCATTTACAAAAACTCCTTAAATTTCTATAAGTAATCATTAAATTCCATTTAGCTTTTATACTGTAAAATTTCACTTGATCTAATTATTTTTCTTATCCCAACTTTTTTTTCTCTGTGATTTCCTCTAAGGTGCCTGAACATGTAAGTATTTTCCCATAGTGCACATTTCATTTCACAATCTCCAAATAACAGGACCGAGACAGAGTGAAAGAGATTAAATATCTGTTTAATACTGATATTACAGTACGTGGCACACAGAGGGAAATTCCCAGCCTCTTTCTTCAGTACGAACAAACTTGTTGCCCACACTAAATCCTACATAAATGCCCGTGAGGTGATGGAGTTAATGGTGCTGAAGCCTGGTGAATACCTGATTGTGCCATCCACCTTCAATCCCAATGAGACAGCCTCCTTCATCCTGACCATCCTGTCCAAGGCAGAGACCCACGTGCAGTAAGCTACTTGCAAACTCAGTTCTTATGAACCTACATTGCCAACAGTATTCACTCACCCATCCAAATCACTGAATTCAGGTGTTCCAATCATCTTTGTGGTGTATAAAATCAAGCACGTAGGATTGCTGACTGCTTCTAAAAACATTTGTGAAAGAATGGGCCGTTCTCAGGAGCTCAGTGAACTCTAGCATGGTACAGTGATAGGATGCCATTTGTGCAACGAATGCAATCCAATTTCCTCCAAATCACAACAACCAGCCCCTTTAAGGCACTTTATATTGTAAAGAGAAAACCCCAGTGATCATGACTTCATGCCTTTACATATATGATCTCCCCCTGCTGGTAATGCATCTTCTGCACACGTGTCTGTTTAAGACTGAATCACATTTTGGAGAGCCAAAGCGTGAAATGGACAAGGTGGACCGGTGTGTCAATTACACCTTTTACCATGATACTGGGTTGCAAAGGGAGGATTCAGGGTCACCTGATTCAGTCCTAACATTATGCTTTATCAAAAAAGAGAGTTTTAAGCCTAATCTTAAGTAGAGAGAGTGTCTGTCTCCCGAATCCAATCTGGGAGCTGGTTCCACAGAAGAGCGGCCCGCAAGCTGAAGGCTCTGCCCCCCATTCTACTTTTAAAAGCTCTAGTAACCACAAGTAAGCCACTAATCTGTGAGCGACTTGGTCTACTGGGGTGATGTGATACAATTAGGTCTTTAGGGTAAGATTGGGCCTTTAAAACCGTGTATGTGGGGAGAATAATATAAAACTGATAAAACTTTTTAAATAAAGAGTTGAAGGGGCAAAACTCTATAGATTAAGAATGGGATGTCACTCAAATTCATATGCATGTGAAGGCAGACATGCGAATACCTTTGGCAATATAGTGCATCTTTATAATAAGTGACATATAATTGTCAAAGTTAACATGTTAGTGGGGTAGAAAATGCTAAAAATAAACATAATCTCAAACAAAGGTGTTACTTTTGACAGAGTGGGTGGGGCAGGAGAGGCCCAGGCATGTTATACATGTTACACAACCTTTGTTGATTGTGTCTAGTTGTAAAAGTTCTACCATATGTTTACACAGCACCGATTTAAAAACGGGTGCCTTTTCTGGAAAGTTGTGATGATGCTCTCAGTCATCTGTGGAAATGCTTGTGAACCTTTTCACATCAACTATGCAACAGTTTGTTTTTTTGGCAAGTGTCTTAAAGAGTATTACTGACACTATAAAAGATGTTTAGCAAGCAAGTAAAGAAGTGGCACTTTGGAGAGAGACGAGAGCAGAATGATTATACCATCAAGACTGAATTTGAGCAGTGCTGTCACTGATTATCCTGAGTGCAAAGTCTGATAGATGAAGTTCTGATGGCCGAGCTGTTTTAAAGGATTTAAACATCATTACAGCTTATTTGTGGAAAATTTCCACTCTTACTGTAATATGTGGGTATGAGAAGCTGAGCAAGTGGGAAAGAATTTTGAATGGAGAATTCTAAAAATGTGTCTGTTTGGTACATTGGCCTGTCCTGTCAGCCTGTGAGGACCTGTAGTGCTGCGGGGTTTTGCTCAGGTATCACATGGCGGTATCGTCCTCAGGGTCTATCGCCAAGTTGTTGCTCCTGTGATCTCCCAAATGACAATCCTGCACACTTCTCATACTTGCTGCAGAAAAAAAGTTACTGTACTGTTTTCTTTTATCTGTCCTGTGTCCTCAGTGAGAACTCCAGGGGTCATGAACATATGGAAATGGAAGAGGTGAATAAGATAGATCATGTTACATTATCCAATGCAAACATGTACTGTCAAATAATAGTCCAAATAACCCCAAAATAATTCTGCACTACTGACCCCGTCAGTTTCTAACCTTGCTTTTTTTTGTCAGCATCAGTTTAATGAAATGTATACACATATATGTCAGACACAGTGTATTCATTAATTTGCAGAACACACCAGTGGAAAAGAGTGAGGATGACGAAAGTAAGAGGACACTGTTCCGTCAACATTCTGACAAGGTTTGTGTTTTGTAACAATAGTTCTTTTTTGTGTGTGTGTGTGTGTGGGGGGGGGTGTCTATTTGCTTTTAAAAGAAACAATCATAAAAAGCTTTTATTTTCATGTAATTTCCAGTATGAAGAAGTGGACGCAGAGCAGCTCCAGAGGCTCCTAAATGGAAAAATACTAAAAGGTTTGCATAGTAAAAGTGAAAGGCTAGACAGTTAAATATAATAATCCCATGTAGATTTGATGTGGTGTCAAGCGTCCTAGTATGATTTCCTTTTTTCTTTTTTAGGAGACTTGAAATCTGGAGGATTCACCATTGATGCCTGTCGCAGCATGGTGGCTCTGGTGGATGTATCCTTGAGTGTCATATTGACTTGGGTGTATTTATATTGGCTTCATTTCAGCTGCTTTCTGGTAAAAAGAGGAAGCTATTACGGTAACTGCACTTACATAAAACATATTAACAGTGTACAAGTTAAAACCTGCCTGCCCTTTTACTGAATGATGCTCACACATGAATAGATTTAAAGGGCAGGCTAAGGCATGAGAGAAAACATATACAGTTCTGATATCTTAATGGTACGTTAAAAAGACATCTGTGACTGGAAAGCTGAATGGTGAGGAATTTGTTCGTCTGTGGAAGAAGGCTGTCACATACCAGGTAAGATAAACAAAGCAAATGTCAAAGATGTCATCACGAGACAAAGACAGGATCACCTTACAGGTTATTAGGAGTGAAAGCAGGATTTAGTTTGAAGGGGAACTGTGACATTTGCATATAAGAACTCGCTGAATGAAGGGCGAGACATGGGAAACATCTGTGGCGAGTAACAGGCTCACTTTCAGATTAGTTGATGACATCAGGAAGGCTGTAGCATGCAAGAAATAAATCTTTTGACATTATCATCATCAGGATGTTGACTTGATCCAATGTGTAGATTAGGATTGTCTCAGTTTCAGAGTTCATTCAACAGTTAATGCTACAAAGAGAATTCACTTTAAGTCTATAACTACAGATGTTCTAATGCATTTACGTGTAGTTATTACACATCAGTGATGTCTTTTAACATGTCAACCATTGATTTTCACATGTCACTTTTGTCTTTAAATTTGGTCACCACATATGTATCAGGGACTTGTTTACATTAACAAAACAACAACAACAAAAAACCCAAAACCTAAATGCTGAGTTTTCAAAGTATGTTACCAACAAAAATTCAGCAGAAGAGACCAATATTAGCAAGAACAATGTAAAAACGTGAGATACAAAATGATTAAATGGAGGTTATCTTAGATTTTCAAGCAAATCTTTATATTTAGTCATTAAGCAAAAGTAACAAAACTTCTCACTTTGAACTGGATTTGTTTCGTCTGTGAGCGTGTCTGTTTCTAATCTCTCCCTCATCGTTCCTTTTCTCTGTCCAGTCCAGCAGAATAGCTGCTGAACGCTGCATGCATGCAGTCTATGAGAATAGACCCTATCAACTCATTGCTGCTTGTTATTTTATTGGCGGTCAAGCTGACTGCTCATGGAAGGAAAAACTAAAACCGGGAAATGTCCCTGTGCTGCTGAGGGGCAGAAGGTCACTGGTTCTAACCCATGCAAACATCTCCTTATTGTAAATATTCTAAGCTTGTAATGGCTAATTATGTGCTTTTCACACAGGAAATTTTCTCCCGCTGTGATGTTTCGAAAACAGGGATGCTGTCATTAAGCGAGCTGAGAAATGCTATGATAGCTTCAGGTAGACATTTAATTTTAAAACCCATTTTAGGATACTGTTGGAGCACAAAGCTATCGTTTGATTACTGGCTCTTACACATGTCTATGTAAAACAATGGTATGGTTAAAATTTTTAGAACAACAAAATTAACATGAAAACAATGTAGGACTGTAAAAATGGTCCCCCCAACTATCATTTTTGTAAATCTCTCCCTTCATGGAGCTCTGTATCAGGTTTTAGCTCAGTGTTTAGCTGTCTGCTTATTTTTGGTCACTCTCTGTTGCCATGGTTTTTAAACTGTGTGGCACCCAGAAGCTGGTAGAGACCAAAAACTGAGCTGAAAGAGTCTGAATAACTGGTACATATGGACTGGTTACTAACAAATTAACAAGCTGATCATATCGTCTTAATTTTATGCCATATTAAAGTTTTATTTGCAACATGTCTCTGCTTCCTCTACATGGCCAAAAGGATCATTTTTTGGGCTTAGTAAATAACCAAAGTAAGGTATTAAAGCAGAGAAAGATCAGGATCCAGCTTAAATTCTAGAATGAAGTGTACAATAATGACATTGGTATTCAGTCTTAAAATGTTCTGAAGGTTGTGTAAATACACCAGTATTTTTGTAAATTATTAACACTTGCTGTGATATTTTACACAAGAAATGTCTGTTTGTGTCTGGTAGCAAGCAGCCCTAATACTAACTCTCTCTGCTGTAAGACTTCATCTTATGAACTATATGTTGGTCAGGAAAGAAGATCAGCGACGAGATGCTGAATTTGATCGCTCTGCGTTACGGCACCTCATCTGGGCACATTAGTCTGGAGAGCTTCATCAGTCTTGTACTTCGCTTTGAATGCATGCACCGTAAGTACATCTGAAGAACATTACAACAGACATAATTTATACTCTTCAAAGGTTAAAAGTTGTCGACTGTGGAACTTGACCTGGATTTGAATATCTGCAGTGGTGAAACACCTAGCCGGAAACTACAGAATAGTTGTTGCTCAGAAATACTCATTACATCACTGAAGGGAAATCAAAAGGACGAAGGCAGAACAAGTTGTGAAAGGATGCTTTCCTTATGTACAGACTGACAAAAAAATGAGTAGTTACAGAAACAAGAGCGAACTTCTCTTACTTTTCCTTAACTATAAGAATTTATGTCTTTCTCCACAGAAATCTTCAACCAGTTGTCTGATGGCAAGGCTATGACTCTTCAGGAACCAGAGGTGACTACAGTTCATTTTAAAGTAGTTTAGTATTTTAACTTTTCAAAGAGATGGATGAAAACAGCTTATCTGTAATTTTACTTAATTAAACTCAGTATGGTTTCAATAAACATTGCATAGGTGTGCTGAAAGCTGTCCAAGAAATCATGTCATGCATGCACGACATCTTCTGTTTTCTTTGATGCAGTTACTGTGATTTTAAGGTATGAAACATATTAATAATCTATCATTTTTTATTACAGTGGATGCACATTGCAATGTACACTTAACCTGACAGAGAAGATGACCTGCAGGAATGAGAATGAGAGCAAAGAAGATATAAACAGAAAATAGTTTTTGAGCATGAAAAAAATCACGATATGCAACCGCAGGGTGAAGGTTTACAGGATATGCACGGAGCAGCAGAGTTGGACTACAAATCTGTGGTGATCAGAAACTTTACAGCTACAGTACAACAGATTATTTTACACTGAAATCTTACATTTTTTGCAAATACCAGCTGTAAGCCTTCAAATGCAAAGGAGTACACGTGGTGCTTTAGAAGCACAAAGTTTGTGTCAAATCTTTGGGCACACCCTACAATAATTCTAGTATATAGCTCATGTACTCCACCTTTGCTACATGCTTCTGTCACTGGAGTTCTTCATCCTTTTTAACTGGGTTGCTGCATTTTCTTTCCCACTGCTATGAGTAAGAGTTTTTTCGTTTGTTTGTTTGTTGCTGGGGGCTTTTTAAGCCATGATAAGCATGCTGTGTGATTGTCTCCAACCTAGAATCACACTGAAATATGCAAAAAGCTACATGAAATTTGATGTCTCAGGAAGAAATGTATTCATTCTTGTGATCGGTTAACTTTTTGTCAAGCGCGATCAAGAGGCTGAAACCTTACTTTGTTATTTAACTGAGACCATATGTGCCTGTACGTGCAGCGTTATGGTGCCGGGATATGTGATGTGACTGTAACAAGTGTTTCTGATAGAGCATTTTAAGTGGTTTACTGAATTTTTAGCTGGGAATTTATTTTTTATTAGCTTGTACACAATAAAGAAATTATTCAAGCAGCTACGATAAGCATCAGTATTTCTTTCTTCACTTACAAACCCCTTTTTAGATTAAAAAATAAATAAATGAAAAACATGACATAAAAACTGAGCCTTACTGAACAGAGAATTCACAAATAAATTCTTTGATTTGTGCCTGTGGGGATTTGATTTGATCGATTTAAAAAAAAAAAAAGACTCGGATAAAATGCTCTGAACCCTTAACCTTTAATTCTTAAGTTTGAGTTTAAAGTTTTGAATTTCCAACAGCCAGAAACTATTCAAAAATGTGATGCTGGATTTCAGTGTCGCTAGTGAGGTCCAAGAAAGGATGCCCTGTGTTTTCCCTCAACAGTCAGAGACATAGGTGTTAGATATTTATTAGCATATTTTTATTGATTTTTTCAATAGCAATACATTTTAAATCATAACAGAACAGGATATTTCAAGGTTTAAAATATAATGCAATTTAATTTTAAGAAAGATTTAGCAATGATTACTAGATTTTATTAGAAGTTCTTCATTTCAAAATCCCAGAGCAATATTTAAAGTATATTAAATAATAAAGATTACTGTCATAGTTTTGATTACATATCAGTTAAAAAATTTGACATATAGATAAAGCAGAAATTAAACATTTGTATGGTAAAAGGTTTTCTTTGAATTAAAATACACAAACAAATAAAATATTCACCCACTCAAGCTACATTAAAAAAAAAAAAACACTGACTCATGATTATTGGGTATTATAAGGATGTGAAAGTTAGGTATGTGTTTAGGCTGGTTGTAGTTGCATTTGTAGCACAGCTGTTAGCAGAGCAGTCAGCATTATAGATGTCTGGGATTTTCCAAGCTCCACTTTCCCACTGGTTGGAGAGGCAGTGGTGCTTTTGGATCCTGGAGAGGCAGTGGTGCTGTTGGAGCCTGGTGCTGCAGTAGTGCTGTTGGAGCCTGGAGCTGCAGTCGTGCTGTTGGAGCCTGGCGCTGCAGTGGTGCTGTTGGAGCCTGGAGCTGCAGTGGTGCTGTTGGAGCCTGGAGTTGGGTTTATTAGGTTGTTTCTGTTGCTGATCAGACCCAGATTCAGTGTGTCCAGCTCTGACTGCAGCTGCATGTTCACCCAGGTCTGAACTACAGTATCATTCTCAAACAGCTTCAGATCAGGTAGGTGCATACCCATGAGCCCTTTGACATTGCTCACAGTCAAACCCTGTGAATTTCAAATAAATAACAAGAAACAAGATTAGTCTGTAGCTGTTAACATACAGGACAAAGAACAACAGTAGATTTAACACACTGAGTTTTAGCGCCCAAATATAAATGCCTTCTTTTTAAAATGTATAAAGCATAACATGTTAAATAAAGAGCATGAGAGATGTGAAGGACTACACTTGTGCATTATGCTGCCAAAACACATGTATCAGCAACTTAGTTGACATTTACATATATCAGCAGCAGTTTAGCTATATGTTATAATAATTATTAAAAGAAAACCCATAGTTTTCATGGCACAAAGGAAAAATAAACAACTCAGCCATATTATATAGTCACAATAAAAATTAAATAAGTAGATGGCTGGCCAAAACAGTTTCAATTTTATTTCTTTAACAAGTATTCTTACAGCTAGAACAGCAGGGTCCAGACTGCTGAAAGTGTTTATGTCCATGCTGACGTTCTGTGTTGACAGTGTTACTATATCCTGCAGAGGTGCACCACCTTTCAGGAAAGGAAATGAAACAGGAAATTAGAAAACAGTTTTATGAGAAATAGAGAAACAGCTAGACAAACAGACAAAATGTATTCTCACCTAGATAGGGCTTAATCAATTGGTAAATGATACTGGAGCTGGACCGTTGTGAGCTGAAGGAAGTCTTACTGATGTCATACAGGACTTTCTTCTGCTCAGCTGAACATGATGACACATTCAGAGGGCTGGCATTTCTGTCAGGGCGAAAGAAGAAAGAGACATACAGTGTTATGTGTACATTACCACTCACATTTGGCAACGTTTTTGTATCGTCGCTACAATCTGACACCGACCTGATGCTGTCTGGGCTGATGGTCTGCAGTGTACTGGTGTTTAATGAGCACAGGTTGGAGTCAATAATGGTCAGCTCAGTGCTGCCCAGGGAGTTTCCAGAAGTGCTCAGATACTGAGTGATGATTTTGTTGCTCTAAACGACATTAAACAAAATGTATCATGTAAGAATATGAAGAATAAGAGTGCAATGAATTCCTCCTCTTATACCTTTACTGCCTCCCAGGTTCCATCTTCAGCTTTCATTAGAGTTGCAAGGGTGTCAATTTTGGTTATGTTCCACTTGGATATATCGTCAAGTGATGCCACACGAGACACTGATCCAAGCACCTGGACTTCCTGATCAGGAACCCCTGACGGGAATGCCTGCAACAATAGAGAATGTGTAATACTGTATGCTAATGTGCTAAAATCAATTTGAAATTTTAAACATCATCTCATTTGCAGATGCTGCCCTTGCCAACTGCTGTTTAATAATAAGCCTGTCTGAGCCTGTTTAGTCATGAATCACATTTTAGCTCTTTCTCAGAATTCCCGGACATTCCCATAATACCTGGTTGAGTTTTGTTAGGATGATATTCTGGAAGTCACTATCAACCACTTTGTTGCAGATGGAGTTGAGGTTTTCTTTCAGAACAGGAACATCCAGGCAGAGGTCAAACTGCGTGAGGTCATAGCCAAAGGGGAAGGAGGGGTCGCTAACTATCACCTGGGTGATGTTGCCCGTGATACAACCTTAAGAACAATTAGAGATGCAATGAGAGTGCTGTGCAAACTAGATTTGCCTATATTTATATTTATTTTATATATTTTAAATAGGGATATATATATATATATATATATATATATATATATATATATATAACATTTGAAAAATCAAATATTTAGCATTTGTGCAAAATGGGTTATTGTGCAAGAACAATTCTCTTTTTTTAACATGAAAAGCTGAGTTTATAATAGATAAATAGTCACATCAGTGCACTGTGACATTTTACTATAAATATTAACACCTGACTTCTCTAAGTTCACTGAATCTTTTGCGATCTGTACTCGTACCACTATGACAAAGTGTTTAAAATGTCTTTTTGAATAATCTTGACTGGAGCCGCTGTTTAGAGAAAGTTATACACTTATCAAAAGTTACAATTCACACTCTCCCACCAGACTAACTGTTTTTGCTTCAGTTTGAATAGCTGGTGTGAAAATAAATAAGAACAAGTTTGTACCTGCTCCTCGTTTCGTCTTCAGGTTACTGATCTCTTTGAACAGCGTCTGGAGCTTGCTTTTCTTCGTGTTTGCGTTCCTCAGTTTGGGCATGAAGGTCTTAAGGAACATTTTCTTTGTTGTCTGTGAAAAAACAAAGTTACAGAAACTGATTTTTAACAGGTATTTGAATAAATATTATTAGACTAAATACTATCAAGCAACGTGAAAAAACATACAAAATCGAACTTGCTCCAGACATTTCTTGTGAAGTAGAGTGGAAGGGGTACAAGGTTCTCCAGTGTTTGCTCATTCCAGGAAGTGGCATTTCTGAAAATAGAAGAGGATATTTTCTTAGTGCTAACTTAAAGAAGAGGTGGTATGGGGTAAAAAATTTGGTGGCATGGCTACTATATATTACTTGACACTGGCACGTTTGTGGCACTGAAGGTTGATAGCTTCATTTGGAAAATAAGGTAGGAGTTAAAATTGTATTTTAAGGAGGTAAGGCACAGCTAACTGGTAGCTCTGCAAAACTATAACTGAGTTACTGAGTTGTGCTGTTGGTGCAAATTAATCTCTGCATCTCTGATTTATATTAAAAATTATTAAATGTTTGTATATGAACATCCCTATTTCTCTAAGTAAAGAGTTGTTTGGTTTCTAATTGTTGTCTGCTCAGAGTTCATTAGCCCAGTTTCAAAAGGCTGATGATTTAGCTTTAAAAAACACTTCTGCAGTCTACACCAGCTAAGCCATCAGACTAGGTAATGGATTATATAGGTTAATCTGACTCAGGTTACAAGATTAAACAGCAAATCTGTTATATTATATTTTCTAACTCCTCTAAGCCTGGAAACTTTGTGAAACGTTGTTCCCAGAGTGGTTAAAGGTATAATATCGGCATGGCAAAAACTGTGATTGGCTCATGGCTTCCCCTTACATGTGTCTGGAAATAAAGATAAGCTTAAAAGTAGAGGAGAGACTCTTTGTATTCTCAGTTTCAGTAACAAAGCAATCACACTGCAAATATGAGCATGGTCACTGTCACTATGTTTGATATGTTTCATGTGTGTGTGATGCACAGCAGCATTAACAAGACTGTGAGGGGGAAATAAAGCACTAGTTGTATTTTTTAAACTCCTGACAGAATGACTTGTTTTTATTATTGTACCCATATTGTGTTGTTCCAGAGAGCAGCAATGTCTCCATCGCTGCCACCTGGCTGACAGAGAAGTCTTTGCAGGCTTTGAGTTTCTCCAGGATGAGAGGATCTGCGTGCTGTATGAAAGACCCATCCAGAGTGCAAGCCATGTTCCCCAAGACCTCCACATTGTCTCTGCTCAGGCTCAAGCCATTTATACCCTGAAAAAGAATATAGGAAAATACTATATTTAAAAAACTGTGCACCTATGCAACCTTATCAGTGTCAGAGTGTAACTCATTCATTTATTACCTTTAGACATATACATGTAAATAAAACACCACTCACCAAGCAGGCAGTGGCTTCACCAAACAGCTGCGGGCCCTTTTTCAAGATTTTTGAGGCCACAGAGAAGTCTGCCGTACCCAACGCAGAAAAGTATGACCTGCAGTTGCCTTTGTTGACATTTTTGCTGCTGTTTTTTGAAAGAAAAAACAAATAAATAAAAAGGCAAAATCAGTAATCAAACATCTTCTTCAAATTAGTGACAGATTTTGAGGTGAGCGCAAGAAAATGCTTGGAGACACCTACTCACCTTAAGTAGAGAAGCATGTCTGATGGATAATCTGTAAAGGTTTGTGAGATTTCTCCACTCAGCAAGTTGTACATGCAGGTCAGCTGTAGAAAACAGTGTGGAGAAAAAAAAGATGAGTACTCACTGATATGCAAGTAAACTGTTTCTAACACTCAAACTGATGATTCGTGGATAATCCTAACTTTCAAAAGAAAAAGAAATCCTCAACCTGATGATTTATGTTTCTGGTATTTTATATCCAACACATTTTAATTGTTAACTTCATTTTAAGAATCATAGTGATATTTCTAGCAGATGTTACCTGTGATTCCTTTAACTGCACTTTGGCTCGGCCTGCCCGGGGCCTACAGGCCCTGATTAGCTCCTTGATCCTGAATTGTGTCATTTTCTGGACAGAAGTGCATGTGAAGCCTTGCAGCATTGAAGGAGAAAGCCTGTGGGGAAGATTGAGAAACACCGCAGAGAAATAATAAATAATCCCCTCTTAAAAATAAACCCACAGGGGCAAATAGTTATATGACTTGTTCACTTACTGCTCGATGTCAGAGTTTGTGTTGTCAAGTACCCCAAAAAAGATGGCAGCCTAGAAGAACAAAAAACAGAGTGGATTATTTTTTATTATTATCTGTAACTTCACTCTAGCTACATCGACTATAAAAGATCATTTCTGATTAATGCTATTGTGTGTATTTAACAAAATGCTGACCTGATCTGGTGTCCATGTTTTTCTGTTGAGCACGGTGATGTCTGCAGATTGCTCAGAAAATACCAACAGGGATGGTGGGATCTCAACTGCCATAGCATCTGGTACATTCAGCACCACTTGTGATGGATTTGTGTCCAGAGTAAGTATCTACCAGGTAGGTAATGCATTTAAGATTAAATGTGATGAGTGAAGTAAAAAATATTGTGGAATACGGAGTTAATATTATTATTAATATCAATATTAACTCTAATATTTTAATATTATAATGCCAAAGATGAATACGTTGATGTCCTCCAGATCATAGCATTTACTTTATATTGTGTTGTGGAAGCTAACGTTGTACCTTTTTGACGAAGGTCAGTTGGACAACACTTGGGGCTGCCAGCATGTTGGAAACAAAGGTGGTGCTCTTTGAGACGCTGAGTAGCACAGAAGCACTGATTTTTTCTATTGTTTCTGAAGGAACTCCAATAACAAGTGCGCCAAGGGATTCCAGGGAGGCTTCACTGTTGATCTGTTAACACATTTCAAGTATTTGAAGCCTCATTCTCTAAAGTGGTAAGCATCTTAGAGTTATTTTGTATATTGTAAAACCTTACTGGATTAATGCATAACATTGTTAAGCACATGTATTAAACATTTATTTGAAATCTAACATGGATATCAGGTATATTAAGTGGACCTGCATGGCCATTACCTGGAAGCCTGAGGCAGTAAGGGTTTGGATGATTATTGAGGCCTGATCTTGGCTCCAGGTACTGACTGAGCCCAGGGTGGACAAAGAAGAGATGAGCACTGATGAGGGAACTGAACTGATCTGGCTGTTGGTCAGACCTGCGCAGGAGCTACCAAGAGCTGTAAATATCTGTGATGTAATTGTCTTGATGTTGGATGCCAAAGCAGCAGAAACCTTTTGGATAAAACATGAAAACATGTGTAAACAGGAGTAAATGCAAAGAATTATGTCTAATAACATAGTTATTAACAGAGTTATATTATTAATAAGGGATTTATATTATTATTATTTTAACAGAGTTAAAATTAAGATGGCCTTTGCGAGAGAGCATACTGTTCAGAGTACAGGTTTTTCATAATCTTATTATCTCTAATTTATTTTTCTAACATTTAGCTCATAACCAGCATTTACAACAATGAGATTTATGGTTGGTTACTGCTAGAAACAATTCAACTCTGTTTGTTTTTATGGCTGGTACCTCAGGGTTCTGTGTTCCGTTGCAGAACGTCTTCAGATTTTCTAAGATGACCATGGTATCAGCCTCAGTCATATTAGTAAATACCAAAGGTGGCACCGCAGAAGAGCACAGGAAAAAGCCTGGGAGCCTGAATGAAAAGTGACATATTTCCAACTATAAATACAGAATGACTACCACTGAACTGATAAATTATTAGCAGTGTATGGTTTACATTTGCTGTTTTTGTCAGACTGGTAGATACTTACTTGACTGGGTTGAACTTTGGATCGAATGCATAAAGCTGTGTGACATAGTAGTTGGTTACATTTGCTGGGATTGCTTTATTGTTGAAGAGTTCCAGGTTGGCTTGGTTCTCCAAGAACACTTTAATCTTTAAAAATTAAGAAACAGAATAGGTCAATAATATTGATTTCTGCTAACCGTTTTAACATTCCCACCAAAATCCCGGACTTTGTATTTTGCTTGATTTTAAATAAATTGCACAGATGTGATCTCTGGACATACCTGAGTGGTGGAGACAAAGGTGGTGAGGTCACCCAGAGTGATAAATGTCACAAAGTTCCCGATGTTATTGACAAACCAGGCAGTAGACTTTAGTTCTGCATCACTGGCATTGTAGCACCTGGCACCAGAACCTGTGGAACCAAGAAAAGCAGAACACACTGACAATAAATAGCTTGTTAAGGAATCTCCCCTGTGACATTTAAAGACAAATCAGCATGGTATCAGTTTTGTGGCTCAAAATTTAAGACCACCTAGTCTTTTCTCTCAACAAGAACACTGACTTCAGATGAGCCAGAAAAGAAAAACAGATGCATGTTATGTGGACTGTAAGTTTGGTAAGATCCATGCATGTTCAGTGTTGGGGAGTAACGGAATACATGTACCGGCGTTAGGTATTTAAAATACAAAATATGAGGAACTGTATTCCGTTACAGTCACCGTTTAAAAAGGTGGTAATTAGTGTTGGAGTTAATTGTTAAATGTTGTCATTGTTGTGTCTAAACTGTGAGTCTTATATTCAATTGTAGGTTTAGAGGAATTCTTTTGTGTGTCTTCCCCTCCTGTAGGTGTTTTATTGCAGGTACCTTCATGAGAAGGGGCCTGGTTCCTGTACTATAAGGAAGTAGAGCCTTATCTTTATGACCGTATAGTGCTTATGTGAAGTGGACCAGTGAAGGGGTTAAGCTATGTGTATATAAGTTAAAGGTCTGGTGACCCTTTGTGATGGGGGTGATGCTGTTGAATGTTTACCCAGGAAGTCATGAATAAATACTCACACATTCACTCACTCACACACACACACACACACACACACACGCTCGTACTTACACACATTCACACGTGCACATACATACACAGTGCCTTAGCTTTTTATGATGTACCAAATGGGGTTACGATGTGGGGGCTGTGTAATTGTGTGTGTAAATGTGAATAAAAGGACGGCGA
>VVHJ01047162.1:0-10282 GCA_015107715.1 Tylochromis polylepis | reverse complement strand
GGAAGTGTGATGGTCTGGAGCTGTTTTGCTGGATCCAGGGTCAGTGACTTGTACAGAGTGAGAGGCACCTTGAACCAAAACAGCCACCACAGCATTCTGCAGCACCATGCAATACCCTCTGGTATAAGTCTAATTGGTCAGGGGTGCATCCTACACTAAGATAATAACCCAAAACATAAATCCTAACTATGCTAGAACTACCTCAGGAAAAAAGAACAAGATGGTAAGCTTGAAAACATGGAGTGGCCAGCACAGATTCCAGACTTAAACCCCATCGAGCTGGTTTGGGATGAACTGGACAGAAGAGTGAAAGCAAAGCAACCTACAAGTGCCACACATTTATGGGAACTTCTGCAACAGATATGGGAAGAACTTTGTGAAGAATATTTGATTTCTATTGTAGAAAGAATGCCACGGGTGTGTTCAGCTGTTATATCTGCCAAAGGTGACGACTTTGATGAGTCAAAAGTTTAGAATACATTTGGTCTATAAATTGATTCCATGATTTCTTTTTTACTTCAATTACTTATTTGTATTAGGTTTTCATTTCAGAGTGCAATGAGACATTAAACTGCATAATTTTCAATAAAAAACTGGAAAAATTTGGGTGTTCTAAAACTTTTGACTGGTAGTGTATATGGAAATACAGTTTATAAGGCAGAAACAGTTTTTATAAGTCTCACAAGCTTGCAAGTCAATATTTTGTATGACCACGTTCGTTCTCCAGCACAGCCTGAACTCTTAGGCTCCCTTTTGTTCCATCCTCTGTCAAGATGATCCCAAGCTATGATTGATATTGTTCCACTGAGTGTTTTTCCTCTCCAACTATCCTTTTACTACATTAGCACGTGGGATCACTGTCATGTAGAAATGCTTTCTTATCAAAATCATTTTGGTGTTCATAACTCCATTTTGACAAGATCCCCAACACCACCAGGTGAAACTGAGTTCCAAACCATGACAGACCTTTAACAGATGGTTGTAGACACTCGATGTAATAACTCTCTTGACCTCTATACTGTACTTACTACTGATCATTTGAACCAAACAAAGTTTGCTTCATCACTCCATAAGACCTGTTCTTATTTTGGTGTAATATGGCCTTTTTTCTCCATGTTCTGGGCAGTCAGCCTTCCACGGAGATCAGTTCTTTCTTTTTTTAATGAAGACTTTTGCACAGTGCTGTACAGTTTTTAAAAAAAAGGCTATTTTAATGGTAACTACATATGTAATGATCATAACACTACTTCAGCTAGGGAGTAGAGCAGAAAGGTTAAGTTTTACAGGCAGAGTGCAGCTGGATGCACAAGGTGGTTAGTGTATAGTTAGGAACAAGATCTGCAGCACAAACTAATTAAATAGTATTAGTTATTAAGAAGACTAGAAAGTGCACCAAAAGAAAAACAAAGTCTGCAACAGGGCCAAAAAAACAAAACAAAACACCTGCATAGAAAGGAGCAGCGCAGAAACAGTTCAGGGGGCTGGCAGCATGGAAAGTGGCAGTGGCGGCACAGGTGAAGCAGGTCCTGAGGCCGACCGCGTGGAAAGTGGCGGCAGCGAATGAGTTCAGGAAGCCACCCATGACAGTGAAGATTCTCAGTTAATTGCCTGGAAAGTAGCTGGTGATGGTGTGGTAGGGTAGGTGTGTGGACAGGCAGACCATGCAGGACGTGGACCAGACGAGGCAGGTCTGGGCGGTGGAGCTGCAGGTGACGGCGTGGAAGCCGTGGGCGGTGAAGCTGCAGGCAATTGATCTGGTGGTTGAACTGACGGCGGCATGGCTGCCACAGGCAGTAGAGCTGATGGTGGCGTGGCTTGCTGCAGGGTGTTGATCTGGTGGTTGAGTTGGTGGTAGTGTGGCTGCCACAGGCGGTTGATGTGGTGGTTGAGCTGATGGCGGCATGACTCCCGCAGGCAGTTGAGCTGTGGTGGTGTGGCTGCCGCAGGCGGTTGATCTGGTCCTGAGCCTCCACACACAGACGGTGGTGTGGCTGGGTTGGCTCGCCTGGTTCCATAGCCTCCAGGGATCCAGAGTCAGCTGAGGTCACTAGCTTAGCCTCTGGGGAAGCCCTGGGGTGAGTTTCAGACTCAAGAAATGCCAGTTTAGCAGCAACAACAAATACTCTTTAAATTAACAGTCTTTGGAATTATGTCTGGCTCGGGAGGAGCCAGACATGTATTTTAAGTCCACAGAGCCGGAAAACTTTGGCCTCAGGAAAAACAGGCTCCAAAACAGATAATTCTGCTTCAGGATACACAGACCTTGTATTTTCAGGCTCGGGAGAAAAACAGTCCTTATCACTCACCACAGCCGGAGAGACGGCATGGACACTACTTCCGTTTTGAAGACGGCGCCGGCGGACTGGGCAGCGGAACCTCCGGTGGGACGGGCAGCTGAGCAGCCGTAGTTGGAGGGTGCAGGTGGAGGGTGTTGAGGAGGAAATCCTGAATTAGCGGGTGGAGTGAGTCCAGTAGCCACAGGAGGCCGGAAACCAGTCGCTGGCTAGCTACAGCGCAATGATACTCTCTCCCAGAATGCTTCAACCACTGATTACATAGCATATCCACTGAATGAATTGTATCCTCCCGGAGTTCCTCAGATGGCGCGAATGCTGCTGGGTCCATTGTGTGGCTGGTTCGTTCTGTCATGTCTAATGAGGCAGACGGCGTGGAGAGGAGAGAATGTTGACCCAAATGCAGACACAGAGATGCAGGTGAATGCTTAACAAAAAGCAAGCAGCTTTATTATTAGAGAAACCTTGAATATGAAATACAAGAAAACTAAACTAGAAACTCAAAAAACTAGCAAAAACCTAAAATGGGAAACACTAGAAACAAGTATAAAGAAACTAAGAACCTGAGACGAGAGCCTGCTCGTGAAACATGGAACTCAGAGGCGATGGCCATGGACTCTAGAACACAGAAAACACAGAGCGTAAAACACAGACAAACCAGCAACAAGCAGAGGAAGACACCGGGCTTAAATACACAGAGGGATGACAAGGGAATGAGACACAGGAGGAGAGGACAGCTGGGAACAATCACACATAACGAGACAAAGGGGAAGCAAAACAATATACTGAACATGGGACAAAGACTATCAAAATAAAACAGGAAGCATGACAAATATGTCAATGCAGACAAGACACACGAGTTTAACACTGAGACTGGGATGTCATGGTCCTAGGTCAGTGACCCAGTGTTTCTGTTTTTTGGTTTAATTTATACTCATTGAATGATGGTTATCTGTTTGTATTAAATTTATAATTCCTGGTTTCTAGGTTTCTGTTCTGTTTCTGTTCTCCGTGTGTTGTATGCTTAGTCTTAGTTTTCTGTCTTTATGTCTTCCCTGTGCTCCACGTCTAGTTACTTTTGTCTCTGTACATTATGTTGCCTCTGTTCCAGAGTCTGTCATGTTTCCATGTCTCTGTGTCAAGTCTGCATCTTTGAAAATGTCTCGTGCTTCCTGTTTTGCTTTGGTAGTCCTTGTCCTGTGTCAGTGTATTCTGCTTTGCTTCCTTTGTCTCGTTATGTCAGATTAGCCCCAGCTGTGCTTCCCTCCTGTTTTCCATGCCCTCGTTACTCCCAGGTGTATTTAAGCCCTGTGTTGTCCGCTGTCTGTTGTTGTGTTGTACCCTCACTGTGTTGTGGGGATTTTTTCTCTGTGCATCTGGTAATGGGCTGGTTCTCTGTTTCCCGGTTTTGTTTTCTAGTTTCTCAGTTTTCTAGTTTAAGCTCAGTGTTTTGAGTATCTAGTTTAGTTTTCTTGTATTTCATGTTCGAGGTTTCTCTAGTAATAAAGCTGCCGCCTTTAGTTAACCATTCTGTCTCCAAGTCCTGCGTTTGGGTCCTACATCCTGCCTGTCACAGCACACACCCTGACAGAATGACATGACCCAGCGGACTACAGCGTGGTCAGATTAAAGAGAAGAGAGCTCCGGCAAGCCTCAGACCTAGAGTCGCCTTTAATGGGACCTGGCTGGTTCTTGGGGGTCCTCGATGTTGCCAGACCTCCTCGCTTTCTGGCCCCCTTTTCCATTTCCTCACCTCCTCTGTCGACGCCTGCATCCCGGTCCCAAGGAAAGCGCTCTTGGTGGCACCAGGAGGAGTACGAGCCTGCGAGCAGCCAACTCACACTGGCACAGGCGTTTTATAAGATGCTGGGGATAACCATCTTCTCACCCAATTCTCCCAGCGTTTCCACCTCACCACAGCAGCAGTAGCAGCAGCAGTGGCTGAGTTTCTCCACGTTGCTGCAGCAGCGGTCGAGTTTTTCCACATTGCTGCAGCGGCCGAGTCTTTCCACGTCACCTTCACCACCCCCACTCCCTCTTCTGTGGGGAAGCAGCATACGCGCCACTGACGCTCACTGCCCCAGCGGGATCCCAGGATTTCTCGAGAGCAGCCGGCTATGGTGAGTGACAGAGACATTTTTTTCACTCCTTCTGAAGTTAGAACTATTTATTCTGTTACATTTTTGTGTAATGAGTAAAAACAACAGTTGTTTTCTCGCTTCTTCATTGGCTGGAAATAAAGACTGTTTATTCCAAGGATATTTATTCCAATTCTATGGACCTTACAAACTGTGTCTCATGTTCTTTCTGAGCCTGGAAATACTGAGACAGTTTTTCCAAGGACTGCTAACTCCAGCTCAGAAGGTTTAAGGACTGTCTCTGCTGGGAATACTGATGCAAGCTCTGTGGAGCTTTTTGTTTTGCTCCTGCTGAGCCTGGATTTATCACTTCAAAGACTATAAATACAGAGACTGTTGTTCATGCTGCCAAGTCAGCTCATCCCAGGAGAGAGTTTTGTGTTTCTGCACCTCCTGTGTTAGTTGGTGTTCCTGGATTAATGGACTCTGAATATAGTGATTGACTCCAAAGACTCATAAAACTTTGTGTTTGGCTGCTGAACTAGCTCTTCCAGAGACTGTCACTATCTCCAGGGCTTCCCCAGAGGCTGAACTTGTGGCCTCAGTCAGCTCTGGGCCCCTGGAGGTTATAAAGTCTGTTCAGCCATCTCCACCGTTAGCTGAAAGCTCAGCCGAGCTGTCTCAGCTTCCTGTCCCCGCTGAGAGCTCAGGCGAGCCGACCCAGCATCCACCATTGTCAGCAGAGAGCTCAGGTGAGTCATCTCAGCTGCCTGCAGCAACCTCCGCTGGGAGCTCAGGCAAGCTCATCCAGTCTGCAATGGACTGTGTTTTGCTGCAGCCCGAGAGGCATCCAGAGCTGGCTGGGTGTCCACGCAGCTTCAGCTAGCTTTGCCTCAGCCAGAGGTCTCTGCACCTGCTGGCCCTGCTTCGCCTCAGCTGGGGGTCTCCATGCCTGCTAGCTCAGCGTCTGTTTCCGCTGGGGTATCTGGAGAGCCGCTCCAGCAGTCCACAGCTCCCACGTCGCCGTCTGTGTCCGCTGGGGGCTCAGGAGAGTCTGCCCAGTTTGTCATATGTCTCCGCTGGGGGGCTCTGGAGAGTCCGTCTGGCCGTCCGCTGCTTCCACGCTGCCGCCTGTTCCTGCTGGAGGCTCTGGAGAATCCATCCGGCTGCCAGCTCAACTGCCAGCTCAACCATCCACGGTTGCCATGCCGCCACCAGCTGAACCGTTTGTGAATGCCACATTGGTATCTGGTCCAGCTGCGTCTCCGCCAGAGGTCAGCCTGCTGTCTGGTCCTGCGTGCTGGCCGTCTGCCAAGCTGCCCGTGAGCCTTCAGGCACATCCACATCCAGCACGGCCTGCAGGTACATGTTCACCCACCAAACCACACCAACATTGGCCACTTTCCAGGCCATCATCCTGTTGTTGTCATCGCCCTCGCTGTTTCCCACACGGTCGGCCTCTGGACCCGTTTCCCCGCCGCCGCTTTCCATGAGGCCCACCTTTGGACCTGCTTTGTCTGCGTCGCAGCCGCCATTTTCCATATGGTCGGCCTCCGGATCTGCTTCACCTACGCCGCCGCTGCTTTCTGCGCAGTCGGCCTCCGGACCTGCTTTGCCCACGCCGCCGCTGCTTTCAGTGGAGTCGGCCTCCGGATTTGCTTT
This sequence comes from Tylochromis polylepis, assembly GCA_015107715.1. Lineage (NCBI taxonomy): Eukaryota > Metazoa > Chordata > Actinopteri > Cichliformes > Cichlidae > Tylochromis > Tylochromis polylepis. Next base: position 4,248 of record VVHJ01047162.1, on the reverse strand, counting down.
GGCTGCGCTGCTGGGGGCGTACCGTCACACTCTGACAGGGGGAATGAAAACGGAGACAAGACTAGACACTGAGATATGGAGACAAGTGTAACTAAATGTGGAACCACAGGGAAGTCACAGAAACCAAGAGACTAGAAATTCTAAATAATAATGAAAGCAAAGACTAATAATACAAAACACAAAACACTGACATGTTGACCATGACAGCAATGTACATGTTTTAGCATAACTATGACATAGGTGTGGTCTCTGGCCTGCTGCAGTGGAGGGGCAGTACGGTGAGCTCTCAGGGTGGCGTTGCGGTGACGGGAGAAACAGGTGTGCGCTGGAACTAATGCGCTTATTACAATAATGCTCAAATTCTTAATTTGTAGTTTTATGGTTTGTAGAAAACTTATTAATGTGTTCATCTGATGAATGAGAAATGGTCTCAAACACTTCAAAGAATCTTCCTTTTGTCAATAATACTAACCTGTACTGAAGAAAATCTCATCTGGTTTATGAGAATGTATCTGCAATGACCCTTTACTTCACATATGCTGACTGTTAAATAAAAGCTGTTTTGCTGTGTCTGCTTAATCTTCTGTATAAAGCTGGTCTCAGTGGAAATAAACTGGAGAAATAAAACATGATATAAATAGTCACACAACATTGCAGTGTCTTGCTATTGGTTATTACATCTATATACACAGTATATGTATAGATGTTTGAGACTATTATCAGCTGTAATCACTACCATCCCGTTTTCCTTTGTGATTTTCAACTGAATCGTTTCTCTATCTTAACTCTGTTTTTGTCCTTTGAGAAAAGAAACTAAGGCAGCACTGTCTCCCCCACAGACTCAAACTGCTGGAGGTTGTTAGTAGCTATAAAAGAACATTGATTCACCAGCCAGTGCATTACCGTCTCAGTGGACATTCTGTCTAGATACAGGTCCAACACGACAAATCAACCCTGTAATGTAGTTCTCTGAAGCGGCATCCTGCTACAATGAGTCTGGGTCAAGAGACATTTTTTTTTTTCAGACTTTTGTCAGCTGCATGGCTGCTGATGTTCCCCAAGTGTTCCTGGATTTCCTTTTATGATGGAGTGATGTCATTAACTTTTCAAAGATGAATTCATTTTACCTCTGTCTGCATCATATGCTTCTACTTCACTTAGTCGTTTCCTGCATTTTCCAAAATGCCTTCTGACAACCTCCAGAGAGGGGATTTAATGTGCTGTGTTCTGCAGTGTGGTACAGTGGGGGTTAGGAGAAAAAATGCTTTTTGCAATTTAAAAAGAGAGAGAGGAAAAAACAGTTGCAAGTGTCACAGCCTTGATTGATCTTAAAATTTCTGTGGCGCATATCTGGGCATACACAATGGACATCAGTTATTGGCTGCTGTCCTTCCTCCACGCACTGAACATAGTCCAGATGCACTACGAAAAATATTAGTGTCACATGTAGGGATGGGAATTAATAAGAATTTAGCTTTCTCGATTCCATTATCAATTCTCAATTACTTCTTACTGGCTCCACTTTGAGACTGACCACCATCACTAAGCAGCATATCAAAGAGATTACATTTGTGCAAATTAATTAATTAATTGCATGCAGTGGGTCAAAAGTTTGTACATGTTGGAGGTATTTCCCCTCTTTGTTGTGATCAGTGTTGGGCTCGTTGCTCATAAAAAGTAATTACTACATGTATTACACAGAACACTTTACTGAAAAGTAATTACTCCCAGAAGAAAGTAGTACGTTATACTACTCTTGACATTACTTTTGCATTTCTCCATAAAATGACCTGAAATGCATGGCCTCATAATGATCATTTAACAATATAAACCTATAGGCCCACACACCAACATAAATCCCTATCCAAATGAGAACACATATGCAATCTTTTTCTTAGTATTTAGTTATGAGCACAAAACCAAAAACACAAAGCACGGATGAAAACCAGCACAAAGAGACTACAAAGCGATTGCCACAGTGATTCTACTTTAGACACGTGAACAGGTAGAAATGGAGGCTGCAGCCTGACTGCTCTTCAGTTTACCTGTTGAGTTCAGGGTCTGGCTGCTGGGCTGTGGTCCGCATTCACTTAGATTTAACATCACTCTGGGTTCTTGGCTAGCTTAGCTGTCTGTGCTGGTGCTTTCAAAGAATCAAAGTTGGATTAGCAGTATAATACAGTTATTTCTTTCCTGGATGCAGTTTGCACTTTACCATCATGCTCTCATTCTGTTGTGCAATAAAATATAAATAAAATGTCCATATCCACGCTGTACACTGTGCCACTATTTTCCTCCAGCACACCAACTAAAATCAGCTGACTGTAGCACAAGTGCAAGTGGAACCAATAAGCATAATCAATAACCAAGCAGACTAACAATTCCAAGAAAATGAACTACCGGGAACTGGTTCTCGATTCCTACCCCTAGTCACATGTCTTGGAGACAAAAGGGAGATCAACTTGTTTTTGTAGACAAATACTATAAATATGACTATATGTTAGACTTATGTCAGTAAATAACCATTACATCATCACACCATTTCACTGGGATTTTATACGTGGTGATTAAATACACTACAGTACATTTTTTGAGTCTCTTGGCTCTTCAGACATACTTCAGTCTGAAAATGTAACTATAATGAATGTGAATCCAAGGCAGAGGCGGAATAATATTGCAGGATGAGATCTGAAACAGGAGAACAAAGCTTTATAAATACATTTGGACCAGCTGCATTTTAAAATCACATTTCCATCTGCAAAACCAACAGAGACGACAGTCTTCAAATTATGAAACTATACAGGGTTGCAGTTTGTGATAAACGGAGGTGGGGAAATGAATTTTTGAAACTGAAAAAAAAAAATTCAGGAAGCTCAGTGGACATAATGGCTTGAAAGCCTTTCACTGTATCTAATAGTTATTACTGCAGCTTAGTTTAACTAATGAAAAAAAAATGAACCAAGGAAAAAATGAAAGTAAAAGAAAAATAATAATTTGCGTATAATTTTCTGACTAATTTGTTTATAATTTTCTGCCATTAAGACAGAGCATTTAGATGACAGAAAAGAAAAACAGGAAAGCATGGAACCAACAGTAAATGAAGTCAAAGTTTTGCTATGTATTTTTGAAAATGAGATGACTTTGGCCCTGCTGTCAAAACATAAATCACAATGTTCTGCTAGAAATTCCTGGATATTATTAAACTTCCTAGAGCTGTTGCTGGCAAGGTAAAAGCTTTCAAATTCACAAGTTTGCACTCTTGCCCATTTGCAAACTTTCTTGACACAGCTGACCTTTAAAGGAAACAAAGAAAACCAGAAACTCCAAAATGGAAAAAGCTGTATCATATTACTCGTGTCACGAAATTTTATTTTAAACCATGCTCTGCCAACTGTAACACAATGCTGCTGGAGCCTTCCCGTTTTTGTGATAAAAGATTTTCATGAGGGTTTGACAAGCCTTCCTCTGAAGGATTTATGTGTTTTCATTCTCTCTACCAGGCGGTTCCGCAGGCAGCAGCTAATGTCTCTCAATCAACCAACAGTCAGGAGCTAATGGCAGCTATTTTTGTTCTCAAAGACTCATTTAAAAACCCTCAAAGAGCAGCAAATTGCAACAAATGACTAGTGTGGCAGCAACCTACTCTCATCAGCTTTTGTGCTGACTGATAGTTATTTCTTTCCAGAGAGACAAAGAATGCATTAAAAAACTATATCTAGTCAGTTTATTCTCCCCTCTATTATTGTAAGTTATATGTTTTTGATTACCAGTAAAAGTGGACGTAACTTTGACTTTAATTTGATGTGTAAATTATAATCTGTGATGAGCCCAGTCCAAGTTTTGGAGAAAAGCAAACATGTAAAAACTTTTTTGATCTAAGTAAGTTAGAATTTTTCCCCCTTTGATTCAATTGCCCAGACAGTTTGAGAAAAAGAAAATACATATTTTAAAAGCTTAAGGGTAGGGTATTGATTTAGAGTTCACAAGGTTAATTTCCAACTGATGAACTACATAGAGGTAGGGTTATACTGACTGGCAAGACTTTGGACAACAATTTAATAAAAACAAAATATTACATATTCTGACTGTCTAGGATAGGGATAGGGCTGGGTTCATTACTGATGATGTCTTATATCTCATAAGGTTGCTGTTCATGATGCTGTTGGATAGAAAATCAGGAAAAAGTCAGGGTTTAGGCCTTAGGAATCATTGCTACTGCCTACCCATGTAAAAGAAAAAAAAACATGC
>VVHJ01047158.1:9087-21350 GCA_015107715.1 Tylochromis polylepis | reverse complement strand
CCTAGTCTAGTTTGTAATTTCGTTTCGCCACAGTCTTTGTTACTTTGTTTTTGCCTCCTTGTATCAGCCACAATAAAGGCTTGGTTTCGTTTGCACCCAGAGTCAAGCTCCGCCTCCATTTGTATCTGCATTTGGGTCCACAATCCACAGTTCACACAGTCTGCCCTGGCAGATTGTGACGGTACAACGCGACCAAGATGGACCCAGTGGATACCTGTGGGGACTATTTTGAGTTCAGCATACAGGTGACAGGCCACTGCCCGTGGAGCACGATCTTCTCCCTGTGCAGACAGGAGAGGGAGAAGGAGTCGGTGCTAGCCCAGCTGAGGCAGCTCGTGTCCACCTACCTGGCTTACAAGGAGGGCTTGCTGGAGGATGTGAAAGACTTTGTCTGCTCCGTACTGCCTCGCGAGCCCGAGGGGGGTTAAAGTCAGCTCACTGAGGCTTTTTAATGCGGTTATCTGCTATAAAAAGCCAGGCCAGGAAAATCTCCTTCATGTTTTTCTGTGTTTTATCCTCAGTTACTTTGACACAAAGTGATGTTTACACCTCTGATGAAGTCTCACAAGTGTCAGTACTGATAAATGATCAGAATTATAATATTTCTGACTGTTTGAGGCAAAATTTCCTCGAATCGATTCAGGACCTTGTGAATCGGAATCGAATCGATTATAGAAATCAGTGACTATACCCAGCCCTACAGCATATGCACTCATATCTAGTTTAGCTGCCGCGATAGCTCTCCTCTGAGTCATTGACGAGAGAGTCAGACAGACTTTGTATTTGAGGGGATGGGGGTGACCAAGGAATAACCGGTTTGCAAAACAATGTTACTGGGTTTTTTTGGACCAAGGGAGGAAATTCTTCCAATTAAATGAAGCAAGGATCAACACAGAGGTTCCATTCAAAGAATTCAAATTGAGTAAGACTAATCTCACAGTGAAAACACCAAAGTGTTATCCTGCTTATGTTATCATTTTGTTTGAGAAGGCTGGCACGGCTGCTGCTGTGAAATCACTTTTGTACCTTGGCCTAACATTAAACCTTTAAACCAACATAATGTAACTGTAACATTAGCAGGCTACTCAGTCAGCATCCTAACATTTCAGTTTTTATCTTGACAACACAATATAATGTTACCGTTCTAAATAAATGATCTGCCACCATGACGGTGTTTTAAAATGACTTTTTAAAAAAAAAAAACGACTTGATGTCTCTTTTTTTGGAGGAAGGAATCACTCAAAAACATGACTAGGTGTTGGCTGGACTCACTAAGGTCGTCCCAGCACCACCTCTTACCATAACCACCCACGTCTAAAGGGCTGAAGCAAACCCAGTCCGTCGAGGAATGTCCACTCCCGTTCTATGGGGGTATTCTTAAGAAGCTGACCCAGATGTACTCTAAAAGTATCTGAGTTTTCCATTAATACCATAACTATCACAGGTTTGAGAAAAAAATAAGTTAACAATTTGGCTGTTAGTCCTTGTTTGTTAACTGTGTTGGTACAATGATGGGATAACTGTACATAATTTCATTCATGGCTTCCTCTTTATGACTGTGTCTAAACAGAGAAATAAATAAATGACATGATGGTGAAAAGTATTTTCGTGCACGTCAAAGAAGTAGCATCATTAAATGACTCAAATGTTCCTCAAAGGTGGGGATCCCCGGCTTCGCTTGCACTCTTTGAAATTCAAAAGTGAGCATTTAAAACTCAGTCAGGTTTCTCCCCATTAAATGGTAACACCACAACAGACACACACTCTCCCCTGTGAGGGAAACCCTCCAAGCAGAACTGCAATTTTTTTCCTTCCTGTCCTACTGCAGAGACATAAGGCGGGGGGCTCGCAACTCATCTCTCCAGCTATGCGGAGGCAGTCTGAAATCAAGCAGTGGTCACAGACACACAAAAATGAGCGTTGATGAAGACAACAAAGACCATCTCTCTCCACACTAGTGAGACACTCATAACCAGACACATCAGCCATTGTGTAGCCTTCAAGCCGCCAGAAACACATGGCTGAGGAGGTCTTCACGCACACCACGCCAGCCCAATATGCCAGACAGAAGCGTGGTGTTCTCTGCCTTTATTTGTAAATGTGATACGGTAGCTAAATCAAGGAGGCCATTGTTTAACATCTGTGATTAATTAAGCAGAACTGTCATAAATTATTAGAAGCACTTGTATAAATGTTTCTTAGCACTTTGCTTCATTTATAGTCTGACATGTTTGGTGGTTATAAGATGCATCCCCACTCTGCAGAACAGAGCTCTTTTTACAAAACTGAGGGTAGGTCAGCTGATTTAGAAGAAACGCCAACAATGTCTTCACAAAACAGTCATTGCATTACAGGAAGTGCGCTCAGCAGTGGTGTTATTTCCTGAGTCTAGATTAATCACAGTGTCACTCAAGTTAAAAAGTCACGAGGGCAGTAAAGATAAATCCTGTTTATGATGATTATTTTATTGATAAATTTGCACACAGCTTATTTGTAAGTGCTGTGCATTCAGTGTCTGGTCCAGGAGACTAATGCTTCAGAGTGAGCCTGATGGACATAGCACATTAGACACGGGGATATCGAACATAAACCACAGTGAAATTTATAATCCCAGCAGGCATGCACGCACACATGCTACCCTCGATATGCACACTTGCACAGGCATCCACTGCACTTCAGTGTGATATCAGACTGCTGCTGCTGTATGAGAGACCGCAGACTATATTGTGCTATTTTGGGACTATTCCTGTTGACACACAGCGTCTGCGCTTGCCCTGGTTAAAAGTCACGCATACATATTAACACAATGAAGAAAATCCACATTTATGTGGCTAAGACATGTGACCCTGGTTTTTTTTGTTTTGTTTTGATCACTTTTAAGTCAAAATGTGAGGTAAAAGTCATGTTTTATCTGCTTTTATATAAATAATTACAAGCATTTCAAGTTAGCTAACACCGGATTCTAGTCCTCTAGCAGATAGCTTTACTGTGTTTTGCTGGTTAGTTCTTTAGTTGACTGAATGGAGGATGATGAGTTGAGAAGAAGGGTGTGAAGGCAGATGGAATGAAAGAATGGAAGCATGAGAGCAGAGACCGGAAAACTGTGCTCTCATCCTCCGACTGGTTTGACGAGCTTCCCATACAAGCTGTCGTAATGCCAGATGCAATGATCTTACCAGATTTGGGACAGCCTGCCTCTTATTACGCCATTTTAAAAAGCGCGCACACACAGCTGAATTACCCGACGCTACACAGGTCACCAATTCCCTGACGGGAAGGTTGGAAACCAGTTTAGCAATCTGTTTTTCCAAAATGAAAACAAGAGGTTCGCACACATTCGTATGACCGATGAGTGCATTGTAATCCAGACTGCTAACACCAATACTGTATCCCTTCCACCTAGTGGTTCTCACACTTTACTATCAATGATCCATGGACAGGAACATTTCCCAGGAATGAGAGCCCTGATAAGACTCGATCGACAAAGTCAACAGTGAAACTACCGCCAGATGTGGTGAGCTGTGAAGGAACACACAAGTTACCTGACTGAATGCTCATGATTATTTGGATCCTTCCTGAACAAAAGTCCTTGTTCTTTTTCTCACTTGCGGCTACCTTATCTTCAAACTCTGTGTGTGTGTGCGTGTGTGTGTGTGTGTGTGTGTGTGTGTGTGTGTGTGTGTTTAAAGGAGATGGCAGGGCATGAGTGGAGTACAAAAGCAGATTTACAGACTGTGCAGCGTGATAAGAGCTGTGAGTGATCCCTGGTGATGGAAGCTGACTCTGTACAGGTGCCTGTCCTCATGCTTTCAGCGTGTTAACATCACTGCACACTCAAATCTGTAGGAGGCTGCACAGAAATAAGTGCAAAGAGAACATTTATTTTGGTTTTCATTGTATTATGTGCAGCACACAGCACAGGCCTTATTCAAACTTGTGAAATGGATCTGTTATTGGGATGGCACAATCCCAGAAATATAATATTATTATATATTATTATATAATAGTAGTCAGTACTATCCAAACTCCTTTATTAAAAAGTTGTTTCAAAAGGTAGACTTAAATGTTAGCGCAGTTACAGAGTAGCCTGTTAATGCTACAGTTACATTATGTTAGCCTCCTAAGTTTTTGATGTTAGCCATTTCAAACATTTCAGCCTAAGGAACAAAGCTGATTTCACAACAGCAGTGCCAGGTGTCTCAAAAAAAGGGTAATGTGCACTCTGGATGTTGTTACTGTGAACTGAAACTTATTCAACTGAATTCTTTGAACAGATCTGGATTCTGGTCTTTTGAGTGCTTTGCTAAATCTAAGCATTTCCTCCACTGGTTCGAAAAACACGATAACATCGTTTGCATGTTGCCTTTTGCAAATCAATTATCATCTGTTGGTATTTTGTGCACACTCTAGTTGAGCACATGCAGTACTGCAGTGAAAAATTTGCATCTCTATCCAGGCATCCGCTTTTCATCAGTAACAGTCAAAAGAGAGGCTAATAAATACACGCTGACTACAATAAAATTACCTTAACCTTGTCCCCTTTCACAGGGTAGACAAAAGCCAGGTTTGTGGATTTTAGAGGCTTTTCTCAACTATGAAAGGAGCTCATCCACAATCGAACCAGCTGTGATTATGATGGTAAACAGGGTGTAAAAAGAGACTTCACAATTACCTGATGGAATATAACTCTGTCAGCTGTCAGGTTTTTTTAAAGTTGGCCCTGTACCAGTAAAGCCGTTTACTGCTAACGTTCAGCTTGTTCTAAAATAAGAAAACCCTTGCCTTCAAAATTGCAACACGCTTTTTGTAGTTTTCAGCATATTTAGTGTGCTGAGAAAAGGCAAGCTCATCATTGTTGACACAGTTGTCTTTTAGCATTATTGTCGCCTCCAGATGACACTAATTGATCTGTTAAAAGCCTTTTTCAGGCACTGTAAGTTTCATCAGTGTGTTAAAGTGGCAGCATTCTGTCATGGTGACACCGGTCACGATGGTGAAGAGTCAGACATAAACACAACAGTGGCCGAGGGAGCAGTGATACAATCGGGGCTTATTACAGCGGCAGCAATCAGCAAAGTTGGCACTGACTCTGGTGGAAGTGTCTCAAAATTTTTGAACGTCAGAATGTCACTATGAGCTGTGGTCACACAATGTGTAACACAACCTCCAAGAGAGAACTATCACTTCTGGATTTGGAAATAGCGAAAATGCTCGAAACACAGAGAAATGTCTCGCATATTAGAAACCAGAAATGTAAGATAGATATATTAATATACAGATATTACTCCCATCAGGACATTCTCCGAAACAATTGCTTTTGGATATTTTTTTTTTTTTTTGGTGAGCTGAGCAACTCCCACAGCAGACAGTCGCAGTCGTAATCAAAATGCCTGTCCCTTACTGTGACAGCATGTAGTTGAGGGGTGAAAGTGACACTCACACTGATGTGCGGTTGATATACTCTCCCTGTATCATACCACACATTATGTGGCAAACTAACAGAGGAGCTTTGCTGCGCTGCTGCTGATAAGAAAAAGACAAAAAAGTGAGACAGACTGTACTGGCAGGACACAGAGCAATCACAATCCACCTTTATGCTCTACACAGCTTATATCACACGTCTAAAACATGTTAAACAAGACAGTCCTCCGTCTTTATGTCCAGCAGCCTGTCGAGTTCAAATTGCACTTGTGGAAATACTCAGCCCAATGTGCTCTCTTAAACTTTCTATATTTTCACGTGAAAGCCTTAAAAGCTAAAAATGTTGAGACTTAAATGTAATAAAAATCTATGTAAAGAAAAGGCTGAAACCACAGTCCAAGCGGAGTCTGGCTGGTGGCGCTCACTTTATAAGCCACCATAACAGGTCCCTAAAGAGCTCGAAAGAGCAGAAGGAAGAAAAAAAGAGACAAAAAGGTAGTGAGACAGAGGGAGGGAGAGGAGACGAGACGGGGTTTGAGCTAATAGCTGTGGATTGATATGGGGAAGTAATTATGAAACTGCAGACAAAGACACCACACGAACGGGTGTCCCAGAGTACTGGCAAATGCCCATACAGCCGAGGGCAGGAAGTTGTTCGCGCTGAGTGAGGAAGTAACCCCATTTCCTGGAATTGCTGTACAAGCCTCCATATCCAGCAGGCCAAGCAGTTGTCATGGTAACATGCAATAAAATACCCTTAGCTCAGCATGTGCGGTGGGAGACAAAGCTCAAACTAAACACTGTTACCCTTAGGGAAGCTTTACTGGCCCACACAAACAGTGGCGGTAGCGAGCAGGCAGACCAAGCACGAGCTTTTAGGGCTCAAGTCTTCCAGGTCTGCTTCAGAATGAGGGTGGTGTCATACGGGAAGACAGAGTAACATGCTTAACTGGGATGTCTGATCTTGTGTATTTTTATCAGGAGAGATCACGGCTCATTTAAGCGCAAGGCTATCTGTATTAAAGTACCAAGGACTACATCCAGAGCATTGTTTAATGCAACTCTGACCACACCAGCTGTCCCAAAACTTTCACTGCCGTCTGTTAAATCACTGAAAACTTTTTATGAACCCATTCATTAGAAACGCATGGGTGAACCACTGACTAGCACGAAACATTTAAAGTAGTCATTTGCTTTAATTGATGAAAATTAGGTTAAGATGGAGGACAAAAATCCTGACTGAGGTTAAGATATAGGGGGAAAAAAACGATTCAGTAATTACCCCACTGACCAACCAACTGCCTCGCTGCTTTTTACTGCCTGGAAAAGTTGGACGAGCCTCAACTGAGCGTACGGAGCAGGGCTGAGGTGTTTTTGTACAGCCGGACAGCAGGATACACTGCTGGATCACTTTCTCAGCGTGTGTGTGTGTGTGTGTGTGTGTGTGTTTTTTGAAGGGAAAAGAGAAAGAAAGAAACAAGGAGAGTAATCCAGACAAGACAAATTTAGGGACTTTCCTTCAATCGTTCAGAATCTAATGGAAAACAATCTGACCCTACTTCCCACTTGTACCACTGTGTGCAAAATTACCATACAGTAAATGTATTTTTTTAAAGTTATTTAAAAGCTTATCTTTAAATGAGAAAATTTGGATTTTGTTTAATTAGGTATTTTTTAATATGCGCTCATTTCCTATCTGATTCCAGCAACAGGTTGAGAGAGAGGGGAAAGTGAGCAGACTGATTTCTGAAGTTTTGAAAGCAAAATGTTTCCCATACTTAAATCACTCATCTGTTTGAGACGTCTTTCGTTATTTTTGGTTTCCTAATGTACCAAATGTTTTCAACATGTGACGGGTCTGGACTCTGGTACTACAGAGTGAAGCTCCTGGAAAACTCGCAGGATGTGGTTTGGCACTGTCTCGCTGAAATACGCAAAGCTTTTCCTGAAAAAGACGCTGGGCTGTGTGGCAGCGAGTTTTGGTGGTGAGCCTGTACATCAATCAGCATTAATGGTGCCTTCACTAATGCACAAGTTACCCATGCTATGTGTAGTAATGCAGTAAAGCTGCTGGCTCTGTTTAATTAGTTATGAGCTGTTCTGCTCGTGCTTTTTAGACAAATATTTCGTTGCTCCTTGTGTCAGTTTTTTTTAATTTTATTTTTTTTATTGTAGTACATGTTTAGCTCAAACTGTGAACTGTAATTACTTTAATTAGCACTCCATTAGTTTTCAACACCACGTGGTGAATTTTGGGTAACGCGATCTCGCATTTCAGAAGTTAAACTGTGTTTTTTCATGTAATCAGTACATAAGTGTAAAGATAACAGGTACCTGCAGTTGATGACTCACTACTATGGCACTGCTGGACTATCAATTGTACTTGTGGAAGAAGTTTTTATTTCAGATTTACAGAGCTCAGCGTCTCGTTAATTCACAACCGAGCACTGGAAGCGATCACAGTAACAAGTTTCTGATTAACTGACTATTGAACACAGGACTGAAACTAATACTGTGGCCCGTCACTGCAAAGCATTTCTTTCTGAGCTTTTCCATGTAGTTTCCCTCTGCGTCCGGCCCGATGTGCACCGCTTGGTTCATTACTCCGTGTGCCCTGCCTGCCTGTCTCCAGGATTACGGGGCCGTGTTGGCCAAGGAATGCAGGCCGCAGTAATTCCCTGTTAATTTGCTAACCTGCTCAACAGTGCAGACACAACGCTTTGTAATCCCCTCGACCTTCACAGCCACAAACTCTGCCCACTATAGTAATGGTGCATGTGGTTCATGTAGGGCGTGCACACAGCTTCATTCTGGTTTTTGCCTGAAGTGTATTTAATGTGAGTGGATCAAAGTCGCTCAGAGAAAACTGGTTTAGTAGGAATTGGTGGTTTCAGCAGTGTGCAGAACAATGGTGTCAAGCCCATAACTAGGACTTTCATCTTGACTGCTAACCAACTTCAAGACCATAACCGCAACAAGTCTATAGATTTACATCTGTTCTTTGGAAAGGTAACTAGAGAGAGAGGCCACACTCACTGTATTCGTGCATGTAAATGCAAAACCAAATATATGCGGAAGACAGTGCCCTCAGAAGTTCCCACTGACTTGTGTGGTTATCCAAAATTTTTATTTTTTTTTAAACTATTACAATAAACAAATAACGGGGAGGCAAAACACACGAGGAAGAGCTGTGTAGCCACATGACTAACTTAACTGTATGCAATCTGAAATATGACCACAATAACGTGATAGCAAATTTAGCTTGCTGAGGCTGTATGAGAAAGTTGGCTAGTGTCACTGATAGGATGCTTCAGTTCACTTTATCAGTAACACAACTACAGTGAGTAGGTGCAGCTGGATATTAGCAAATGATGCAAAGCTGTGGGCTGCTCAATAAACATCTTTGTCTTCCCTGCACTGGGCACAGGCTGCTGCAGATAAATCATATTTCACACCAGGCAGCAGCGTGGGTCAGATGCAAGAAAACCGCGGGTGGTACAATCGCCGCTCTTTGTCAGCGTGTATGCACAGTGCAATACAAACACACACGCAAATAGATACACACACGCATAGTAGCAGTCTGCCGTTTGCATCAGGCAAGCATTTGCAACCATCCACATGCCCACAGCACAGGGGCAACACTGTGTCGTGTGCCACAACAACGGCACCTACGCTTCCTCAAGAATGAGAACGCTCTGGCCCTGACTGTGAATAAGGTCAAACCTTTACGCCATTTCCCCAGACTGAGCTGTGATTCGTGCTCTCCCGCTTCACAATAAACGCTCTCAACCCACAAACATTTGGCAGGCTTTCATTGTGAATTAACTAACCTGAAACCACCTTCGTGCTATTAACACAATCAAAATCTTTTAACGTGTCATCCTGTCACATGAATAGCTGACTCGCACGCATCAAAGGATGTGGCAAAGACAGCATCCAGACATTATGAAGCTTCATTACTGGTAAGAAACGAGATCAAAAATGAGGACGACTAACTGCGGTGCAAACAGTGTGTGAGCGAGCGGGAGGGAGAAACAGAGAGGGAGGGAGGAATGTCAAACACCAACAACATTCCTGTGCTTCTCCTTGCACTGCCTGCAGCACTTTTACATTGTCTGTCTTCCTTTTGTGTAACTTCACTGTTCACAAGTCACCTATAATCCATAAAAAACCGTGAGAGAGAAGAGCAGGGTAGCAGCTCTGGGCTGAAAGGTTAGAAAAACATGTGGGACAAAAATCAATTCCCCCGCCTTTGTACTCTCTTTAAGTAAAGGACATAAAAAGAGTACAAAGGCCAGCAGGTTATTTTGTATTTTCACGGTTCTCGGAGCCACCACTGAAACTAACTAAGCAAAGAAAAAAAAAGAAAACACACATTACAATAAAAGCCCAGAAACACACTCCAGTGATCACAAAACTACCTTCACTAATGAAGAAAAGCCTGCCCCTTTAAACCAGACCCAAAGCCAAGGATCAGGGTCCTCTGCAGATGCAAAAATAACCACAGAAGAACTCAGAATGAAGGTAAACCCATCTAACCCCAGCCACATCCCTGTGACGCCCAATGAGCTGTATCTTATCTTAACCAGAGGACTACAGCTGTGTTTACATACACAAATCATTGTGAACAAACGTTTCCATATTTCAGTTAGATTTAAAGCATAAGTGTTTTGTAAAACCACAGTAAACAATAAAATATAACCTGAAAAAAAAAAATTGGGTAATGTCAGTATTGTTACGTTTTTGTTACCTGGGTATCACCTTGCCCAAACCAGCAGGTAATAAGTTGGGTAACTGCGTTTCAACCAAAACAGCATGACTGTCTGTTTTTGTGGTAGACCTCCACCGAGAGTCATTTTGCTGCTTTAAGCCAAATACATTAACTGCTTTTAAAGATAAGTGAGTGGCCAAACAACAAGAACAATTTACTGGTTAGGAAAAACTGAATTAAAGACAGGTGCAGGGGATGCAGATATTACCATTTATGCCGCAAAATGTACATCTATGTATTTTGTACGCACATTCCTGCGAACTTCATTAACATTTTCAGTTCTTACACACAACCGCACTGTACACTCACATGACATTTAACCCCCAAATGCTGAAAGCGTGTTACAGTCAGTGTGCGCTGACACCACTCCGTTAATCGAGCAGTCTAAACGAGATAAAGTGTCCATTTTGAATTCTTTCTCCAGCTCTCGCTGCTCAACATCTGGGCAGCGGTGCGACACAGCCCGGCGGTAGGCCGTAGTATCCGGATTACTCAGACCATAACGCCCTGAACTAGGCACCGGGTGAGGTAGGTCCACATGGAGGTGTGCAGCCGTTCTCAGTATTTTAAATCTAACGAATACAAAGTCAGCGGCCATGAGCACAGGAGAGTCCACTCAAAGTAAAAGGTACCCAGCGTGTGTCTCAGAGGGCCACGGAGGAGCCCAGAAAACCCCCCACCAAATCACCTCAAACGACGATTAAAACCTCTTCTCTAACTCACCTCCGGTTTAAAGTTAGTCGAGGGAAAAGTTGATTTTTGTTTTTAAAAGAGTTAACGGGTTAAAACCGACCTCACCTAACTAGCTAGTGTAAAGAGATGCTAAGTGTGTCCGCAGATGCAGAGGCAACGAAACGTGATGACAAGCGGCCGGTGACTAAAACACACCACGGCCTCGCCACAGCACCAAACTTACCCAGAGAGACCTGGATGAAGCAGAAGACAAAGGCTAGCGACTTCCCCGGGGAGAACACGGGTATCTGCTCCATTTTCTCTGTAAAATCCACATAAGGTCGCCAGCCCGAAGCTGCGCTGTCTCCCCGGACGGTTCGTCACTTCTCAGAAAGTTTGGCAGGAGATGGCTCAGGCGGGAAAAGCAGATGATCGAGATCAGCCGCGGACTCTGAACATGTCGCAGTTTTTTCCCTGTACGTGTTTAACGAGCCGTCTCATCAAAACCGTTTAAAACTCACATAAATTTAAAGTGGTGTAGTCACACACGGCAGAGACTCGCTCCTCCACCTCTCTGCGCTCACTGAGGGCACCGCCGCCGAGGAAGCGCAGCACGTATCCTTCCGCCGGACGCAGCGAGGCTCTATCACAGAGCTTTAAAAAGACACTAAAACACGTTTTAAACACGGGGCTTAAATCCAAAGTTAGCTTATTTATGGCATGTAGAGAAAAAGCATGCCGCTTGATATATGTTTTATCACGGGAACGAGACGAGAGCAGGGTTTAGGTGTTTTTCGCTCTCAGTGTCTGTCGCCGCGGCGGAGGAATTTTTTTTCTCATTTTTCTACTTCTCTCGAAGTCTGCGATGACTCAAAATTAACCCGTTCAATGATTACTTGTCTTTTCTTTCTCCTCCCCGGGTGCTGCACGTTTTTTCCAGGTACGTCTGTGAACGCCCACACTTAACCAGCGCTCTTCGTTACCGTTGCAGTTGTGCCGGGGCTCAGCTCCTCTGCGCTTTTCAGGTGTTTTGGAGGAACAGAAATCTCGACTTTCAAGGTAAAACAGCAGGAGACTGAATGTGGATCAACAGTGACTTCTAGTGAGCTCCAAAAACACTTTGTTGTTGCATGTTTTTTCCCCCTTCTTTTAATAATGTGTGTCATAACATTTAAGGGGATTTTTTAAAAAAGAAATATACGAGCCCTTTTAAAATTATTTGAATTTTAAAGCTCATGTGAAATCAGTATAACTGGACAGAAAGAGCCGCATAAGAAGCTACAGCCTGGTTTTACAGGTACACATGCAGCCAGGAGCCTACATGGTTACCTACTAGAAGAAAAACATTTGAAAGGCAATAAATGCTTTGGGGATTTCAAACTGTTGCTTTGTTGTTCTT
>VVHJ01047145.1:0-11735 GCA_015107715.1 Tylochromis polylepis | reverse complement strand
GCCTCTGGCTATCATCACAGGAAATGGCCTGAGACATCCACTTCTCTGTCTCCCTGCCACCCACCCTCCTCTTGCTGTCTATCTCTCACACTGTTGCTATCGTTCTTGTTCATTTGACCTTTTTCTCTTCCTCTGCCTCTCGAGCTTCATTCCTGCTCTGTCTCCTCGTCCAGCGCTCTCCCTTTCCTAAGATACAGCACCTTTCTCGTTCGCTTTCCACCTCTCTTGCCATCCTCTCTATGCACTACTTATCTGTTTTTCTCCCTCTCTGGGTCTCCCGTTCTCTTTCGCCCCATCACCCCCAAGCCCCCTCCCTCCCCTTTACACGTGGCTGTTTTATTCTATTTCCTACTCACTTTTTTTAAACCTCTGTTCTCACATCCTCTAAATATCTCCTATGCTCTTTCTATCTCCCTCTGTTCCCTCCAGTGTGCCAGAGCAGGTGGAGGACAAGCCGACGATAAGTCTCAGTCTGATGTGTTCTCACTGGCAGCTGTCACTTGCTCTCTGAACCTGTGTTATTTGAACCACACCTTTAGTGTTATCTGCGTGCACATAGGTGGATAACACTGTGCTTTTTGTATATATGGTTGCATTACAGCCAGCGGGGACACATCAAGTCGCCTTTGAACCGTTCGCATAAAGGTGCCCATGCCACACGCGCCCCTCCAAAGGAACCAATTCCACTCGATTTCATCCAGTCCTGTC
Organism: Tylochromis polylepis; assembly: GCA_015107715.1. NCBI lineage: Eukaryota > Metazoa > Chordata > Actinopteri > Cichliformes > Cichlidae > Tylochromis > Tylochromis polylepis. The sequence goes on along the minus strand of VVHJ01047145.1, from coordinate 11,027 downwards.
TTGGTAATTTGCATCCTTTTTTCTCAGTACATTTTCCTCTCTCTCTTGGTTTAGTATCTTTCATCTCAAGTCGGTGCTCATAATACCCACACATACACACAGCTCTTGTCGCAGAGATATGTGAGCACACACATCTCATATCTCTTATTGCCTTGGCTGGATAAGGTTGAGCAGGTCCAGAGTCAGATCATTTAACATATTACCAGCTCCCAGGGGTTCCTGTTGATGCCCGCTCACTTCCAGAGCAGAGTGGGATTCCACTAGCTGCTGTGCATTAAGTAGATCTCCACAGCTTCAGAAGGACCCCGAGGGCCTCCAGATGTGACAAATGTTCACAGTGTGCGAAACATATTGAAGATATTCACAAATTTAGGTTGTGGTAGAGATGCACACACACACACTCATACATGCAGAATGTGAGTGTTTAGTGTATGCGCAGAGATAGAAATACTACAGCATGGTAAATTGTTAACTATGAATATTTAAGCTAAAGTCATGTGATTGTGAGTTGGAGACACACAGCCATGGTAACACCAAGTCCGACTAATAAAGGAATTCAATTAAAATCAAGAGGTGGGAGGTTTTTTAGCTTCTTGCCAGTAGTGGAACAAATTTGTGATGATGGTATTGCTCCAGTAAAAAGCCATGTCGGTGTCTACATCATACCCATTCACTACTCTGGGAAATTTCAACCTCCGCTCATCAGATTCAGCCTGTTGTCAGCTTTGACTCAACTTTCATCAGTCTACGCAGTCTACTTCATCGGTACTTCAGCAGATTTAAATGCACTTTGCTAGGATCCTAAACTCAGATTGAATGCTCACTGTGCTTCGCTTCATTCACTCATCCTGTTCTGTATTGATATAATTTATGGGCAGATTAATGTTGTATTGTCTAATCAGTCACTGCCAAATGCAGTACCCATCCTGCCAACCCATCCTTTCAGGTTCTATGACAGTGGCTGCACGGAGATTACATTGAATTAGTCAATTTACATCAAACATGTACAGCTACATCTATTCCTACTGCTACTAACTTTTGTTTCCTTTCTGTTTTTTCCTTTTGTCTATTTTTCCTCCATAGTGTTTTGCCTAAGCAATAATGGCATCCCAGTGCTTAGCCATACCCGAAAAGTTCTGATTGCAGAGTAATTTTCTTCAGGTAGTTTAACGTGTGCTAATATAAGAATTGGATATTGGATTGTGTTCCTTTTCTATTTTCCTGAGAAAATGGCAGGTACATGTAGCAATTTATTGGAAATACACACAAATCAGAGTTTGTCTGACTAGCCTCAGAGTCAGTGCTTTTATTCTTCCTTTATTCTTCAGCACAGCCTCAACTCTCCTAGGCAATCTTTCTTGTAATTTCTTTAACTAGTCTTCGGGAATAGTTCTCCAAGCTCTTCTTTGGATGTTTCTGCCTTTTGTTCACGTCTCTGTCCAGATGATCCCACACTGCTTCAGTAATGTTGAGGTTCGGGCTCTGGGGAGGCCAGTCTGTGTGTTTTTCTATCCAGGTATCCGTTTCCTGCACTGGCAGTGTGTTTGGGATCATTGTCATACTGAAAAATGTTGCCGCTGCCAATCATATGCTTCCCAGATGGTGCTGCATGTTGGATCGAAATCTGACAGTACTTTTCTGCGTTCATAATTTCATCAACTTTGACAACATCCCCAACACCACTGCCTGAAATGCAACCCCAAACCCCTACAGTGTATTACAGATGGCTGCAGACACTCACTGTACCTCTGTCTTAATCCCACTCCGTATACACTGATGGTGCTTTGAACCAAAAATTTCAAATTCTGATTCATCACTCCATGAAACCTGTTGCCAGTTATTTTCAGTCAGTTCTTGTGTAATGTGGCAAACCTCAGCCCTTTCTGCCTGTAGCCATTCTTTAAAACCCAACCTGTTATTGAAAGCCAACTTGATGGTCTGAGTGGCGTCGGCAAGCTGTGGATTGATCAACTGAAGGAACAGAACCTAACCCTATTTCTCACAGACATTTTCAGGCATTTTTCATCTGCTGAGGATAGTTTTTTTAGGCCTGCCACTTCTCCTTTTGTCCTCCACATGTCCAGTTTTGTCCATTTTTGGAGGTCACACTGCACACTATGCAGAGATAATAGGTCTTTGGGAATCACCTTGTTAGCACAAAAATACTATTTTATGCCTGTCAAACTGAGTTGTCTTTGGCATATTTTTTTTTGTTTTGTTTCGTTTTGGATTTTTTTTGTAGATTTAATAAGTTGAAACAAATGATGCTAGTAACAAAGTGCCCAAAGATACAATTTAAAATAAGTTTTTTGCTACATTGTATTATTTGTAGACACAACACTGGTTCTTTGACTTTGGAGACTTTTTTATGCTTGAATGATCGGTCAATGTTAAGTGGCTTAACAAACATAAAATGCTCCTCTGACCTTCAGAAAGCCTGAAGAACTATTGCTCAAGACCACTTTAAAAATTACAAGAAAGTCTGGCTCCCTGAAGCAAAATACAAAGAAATGAGGGATGGCTCAAGACTTCTCATGGATGGATGGATTCAGTATTATGTGAAACTAGCAAACTAGCTCCTAATGATATCAGGAAGGTTTTACTGAGGTCACAGATCTAGGGAGCTGAGGGCCATCTTCCTAGAAGTAACCTTCTACTGGCCCTTTAAAAGAACCCAAATATACAACACTGGTTTCCCTTTCAGACTCAGAAGCTACATCTATGTTTTATGGGTGGCTGTGGCTCAGGAGGTAGAGCTGGTCATCTACCAATAGTGAGGCCTGAGTTGGCCCGATGTCTCAATGTGAGTATGTGTGAGAATTTTCGAGAAAGCGCTGAGCTGCAGAAAAAAAAGTGCTTGTGTGACTGGGAGAATGAAGCTTATAGTAAAAAGAGCCTTGAGTGCATAGTTGAGTAGAAAAGCGCTAAATAAGTACCAGTCTGTTTATTGCCTAAGCTTTTAAATTATTGACACAGATGGATAGGAGGGCTTGGAAAACCCCAGGAGGGCAGTTGGGGTAGAAGCTGGAAAATCAGAGGGGGGTGAGTGAGCGAACCAGGCCCGATAGATGTGGAATATCAGACTGGCTTTTAATTAGTGGAGAGAGCTTTACAAGGTGGACAAGATCAATATGTAGGTCTAGTCTTCTTGCTGTTGATACTTGGATGGGAATGACTGGCTTACTACCAACTGTTAGTACTAATCTCCAAGTGTGTTATTGCTACCTTGAGATGTCTAGCTAGTGGCTAAACCTCTGTCAAAGCAGGCTAATGACCAATGTAAGCATACCCTGACTGTTTGAGAAGCTTCATTTGTTTCAATTTGTGCCTGTCAACACGCCCTTAATATTAAGTATTAGTATTAAGGCCATAGTTTGAAGTTTCAAATAAATCTATTCCTGCCCACGTTGAGACACACATCCCATGAATTTCAAGCACACGCACAGGTCGACCTTGTTACAGTAAGGAGTCACATTGCTCACCACAATCAAGTCAGCAGTGCGTTCACATGCTGCTCAGTACAACAAGGCTTCTATGCTGCTGCATCCGTTGGGAGAAGGGGTTCAAAATACATCCGAAGGGCTCCGGCTGAGACAACAGAGCCTCGTGTTCTCCTTCTCCTGCTGCTCTGCTCCCAGCCTGGTGGAGGGGAGAACAGGGGGTGCTGATGGAGAAGAGTTTCAGATTTCAAAAGGTTTTTTATTTTCTCCTCCCTCTTCTACCCAACTGGATCAGGGCAAATGCAAACACAACACACGGGTGTGTGCCTGCATCTGTGCAGTGTGTGTTTATTGTCGCAGTCAAAACAGAATTTGAACAGTGCAACACAGTGCCCAGTGTGTGTGTGTGGTAACTGAGGTACATGTGTGTGTGTCATATCCAGGTCGCCAGTGGAGAGTCCCATGCCCTGTTCTCATCACCACCTGATCCCACCAGTCTGTCAGACACCACAGCAGAGTTCTATGTGTGTGTGTGTGCGTTTGAACATGTGTCCTTCTGTGTAAACAGTAGAAAATGTGTATAAGGGAGTGAAAAAAGTCACATGGAGCCGTTATGTCACACAGTGACCCAATTCATCCCATATGTGCTGGTTATTAAATTCTCCACTCTCTTAGCCACAGTAGCAGCCTGCTTTTTGAAGCACCAGCACAATGCGTGTCCATCACGTGGTAAAACCGAGCCCAGTTAGCGGATACCACCCTAGGGAGTGATGGAGGGGGGATTTAAGTTCAGAACCAGGAAGTGTTTTGATGAAAGCGTCTCCCCTCCCCCTCTACTTTGCTTTCTTTTCCAGCTTAAACACATCTGTCCTGCCTGACCACCCACTCCACCCCCACAGGCCTACAGCTGGAGCCTCTAGTCAGTGCCATTCTCAAGTACTAAAACATGAATACAGCCATTTGATTTAAACACTGGAACAATTCCAAATATTGTAAACGTTATAGCAGCTGAACATTTAGGCTAACATACTGCCATAAAAGAGCGGTAAATGTAATTAGAAAACATAAAGCAGATTCAAAATGGGATTATAAAGTGTGCTGAGTAGCACAAGGTATCAAAATTTACCTTCAGGTAAAATGCGTCACCATATAAAGATGTTTATGGTTAGCAATTCTTCCACATTTCAACAGCATGCTGTGAACACATTTTGCTAACAGAACTTGTCTCTGTTCATTTTGTTTAAATGTCTAAGGAGCAGGAACTTCAAACTCCGTGTATGACTATGATGCATAGGTGTGGCTATAGTCACTGATTAGCAGCCACTCCAGAAACTACAATAAGCCCACTGTGACTACATCAATTAATTAATTACCATATGTTTGACATACAAAATCCTGTGTGATTTCCTTTATTTTGCTGCTGCTTCTCTTATACTGTGGTTCTTGTAGTCCACTAGCAACTGCCTGCCTATTTCCTGCCAACCCTGTTTCTGTTCTTGCTTGATGAAATGTGATAGATTTCCCACTACTCTCAGGTTTTAAGTTAACTCTTCTGTACTTGTGCGGATGCAAGGAAGTGTTTGCACTGTGCGCCACTGGGCCCTGCTTACCCATCCTAGGATAACTAGGTGCTACTTTCCTATTTCCGAGGGTAAGCAGGGCCCTGCGTTTGTTTGTGGGACTTTTTGGCAAGCCACACAAAGTGGCAAGCTAAACTTTTTAAGGCACATGCGCATTCATAGCGCCACAAAGTAGCCTCTTTGCCATCTGACATGTCACAAGCTCTTCTTTGGCTCGACCAGCATATGCTTCCGTGCCCTGCACATTCACTTTCATACAATCTGATGGTCTTGAAGCATTGGGTCCAGCTCAGGTGCTCTTTTGAAGTAGCCCAGGCTTCATTCAGAAGGTACGTCTGGTCTGGTGGCAGTTTTTCTCCTCTTTCATAATTTGTGCAGTTGCATATTGCATCGTAGTGTATTTACCACACAGCGGCAAAAGTAAATAACTTACCTGTAAGCTGACCCCAACAAGCAAAAGTCTCCAGTGCTTCATGTGCCATCCTGCTGAGCAAACGAAGGCAACATTAAACCCTGGTGGTGCCTTGTCACCCACTAACCAACTGTTACTTCCAAAATTATGCATGCAATGCTGCTGAAAGTGAGCCAGGTTTGACTTTAAGGAGCGCAGTTCTACCTTCAAGTGCTCCACATAAACCCTTCCTTCCAGTCATAAATATGACTTATAGTACAAAAGAAATGACATTTCTCTGGTTGGCAAAAAAAGAAGAAGATTGGAGCCAAAGTAAGCTTTTTCATGATAGAAATCAAACAGCAAAGAGACATGCTGAGCTCTCAGCAGAGGATGCATGAAAAATACAGTTCATGAGTAATAAAATGGTAACATGACAACTACTGTAAAATAAAAAGTAGACACATATGGCACTAAAAGAGATTAAAAAGTGGGGGAAAAAGGCTTCTTTTTGGCAGCAGGTGTTGGCAAAGCTTCCTGACTTTATTTCTCCCTCAGTGTCACACCTCTATATTTAATGTACTTCATATGCTTTAGAAGTCCAGTATTTCAGGATTACTTGAAAGCAGAAAAAGTTACTGAAGCCATGCTGTGCAGACCACCCGCCCACCGCCACCCCATTGCACCATGTACCACCCCACCATGTGCCCTCCTCACAAGCTTGCTTGGTTGTTAGAGAACTGGCTGTGTTTTCTTTGTGTGGCCAGACCTTGCTATCACATTACTGCACACATGCTGATGCAGCAGCCCCCTGAAGCACCCACCCATCCTACCCCAACTTGGTCTCCGCCTTTATTTTCCCCCCACAGTGTAGCCCAACAATGGAGTGAAACAAATTATGATTCCAGTTTAAGTAATGCCACATTACAGTTTCCAATCACAGAAATAAGTCGTTACTTTTGTTATCGCCAGTTCTAAATACAAGATTAAAAGTTGAATTATCCAGGAAATACACCCCCACCCCTAGCCCACGCGCTCCACCCCCATGCAGTTGCCCTGATTAATTTTCATAGAATTAGTCATCGTCCTCCTAGCACATCTCGTCGAGCTCTGATGAGAAATTGCTGAAAAGTTGGCTTTGCCTGGAGCGGCTATTCTCTCGACTTTGATTTTATCAAGCAGCTCAGAGAGGAAGGGAAATTAATTTCAGTCCCAATTTTAAAGGATAAGAGGATGCAAGCGACAATTTTATAGTTATGACAGCAAGGTGATATAGTGCTGTAAAAAATACTTTCCTGAGCAGGTAATAAGCAAATTAATGCATTCTTTGAGAAAGGAGTCCAAGTATTTGTGAATTACATTACCTAGCTTATTAATCATATCCCTCTTTGGCAGTGGCTTGTTCTTTACCACTGCTAAACGACCCCATAATTTAAGAGACTCTATTGTCAGTGGTCAAGGAGACTAACCAGAGTGGACAACCAGTGTTTTTGTAATATGTTGAAAATTAGGGACGGTATAGAAGTAATTGGTCTGGGGAAGGGGGAGGGGTCTTATGCCAGACTTCAATAACATTTTCTTTGGAGCCAGCTCTTAATTTAGAAAAGCTGTAAAATATGCACTCACAATTTGTATAACACCTTAACAAGTGACAAACCCAGTACTGTGCAAAAGTCTTGAACCACCCTTCATTTCTTTATACAGTATGTTGCTAGGAAAATGGAAAATAGGTGCAGCAATGCATACATATATGTGAGTGGATAGGTGGGCTCAAAGTACAAATGCAGACAGTTTGTACAGTTCTAACAACACCATGAAATTATGAAATTATATAAGGGCTGGCTACTTGCAAGCAAAATATAAAGAAATGAGGGGTGACTCAAGACTTTTGCACAGAACTGTAATTCCAGTGGTGATCACAGATTTTTCTAATAAGCACTACAACAGCAGCAAGCTCTTGCTTTTAGCTAAAGTTTTAACCATAAATTCAAAGTAACATATTCAGCTGTAATGGTAGTAAACCTTAAGCACAACCTCCTAAGAATTCTCATTTTTACATATTTGGGCTTTAATTTTCAATTTTTGATGCCTTACATTTTCTAATCCATATTTTTCTGTGATCTATGAAGTGCTATAAATTATATATATTGTCCTGAATTTAGGGATGTTTGAAAATGCAGAAAAAAGAAAAGAAAAAAATCCTACCAGCTTTTTGGTTATGAAATTTCCATTTTTCCTTTTAGTATTTTTGAAAGTTTTGGGTTGTTGGTTGCACAAAGAAATAACTGTGAGTCATTTCTGAGCTGTGGAACATTTACAATCAGGCTGTAAAATCACAGTTTCAGGAGTTAGAGTTATCTTATCATCATTCATTGTACTATTTTTTTTCATGCTAATCTTGTTGTAATATTGTCCAAGGTATGGAAATGTCTCTCTAACTGAAAGTATTCCTCTTCACCAAATGTATTTCACAATATATAATATGGACTTTGTGTAATATTAATTATAAATGAAATCCAAATTTTATCTTCAGTTCTGTACTCTCAAATGTTATAATAAAAAATGAAGTGCGACATGCAAATTCCAAACTATTTTATTAACATTTTAATAAAAAGTAAAATGTTATTTTAGCCAATTTCAATTTTTACTTTCCTGCTTCTGTCAGCAGCATCTTAGCCAACACAACAGTTAGCATGTTCATTAACATACTGCTACAACAGGCTGCTCTCCACTAACCTTAGAGTAAAATTCAGTATATATATATATATATATATATATATATAATATTTTACTAACTAGACATCTCCAGCCCCCTCCGCAAACCTGAATTGGATAAGCCGAAGAAAATGGATGAAAGGACTTCTCCTGGCCCTACACGGTATAATAAAGGCAGCCAGCCTTCACTTTTTGCTTGTTTTGGGAAACGGGATGGAGTAACCTGATTCAGAGCAGCTATCGGGGTAATTTCCCAACATATAAACTGATTCCAGCATCCATAAAGACAGAAGAACTCATCAAATGCTTATTTTCTTCTAGGTTTGCAATAATTTCAAAACCTGGGTGCTGCCTCACCCTTTGATGGACCATAAAGCTTTTCACACATTACACTAATCAGGCATAACATTGTGATCACCTAACTCATATTGATTCGGTCCTCCTTTTTCTGCCAAAACAGCTCTTACCCATGGAGTCCACTAAACTCCTTAAGTTTGTTGTTGTGGTATGTATCAAAGTAACATCCACATGGATGGCAGGACCCAGGGTTTCCCAGCAGAATATCGCCCACGACATCACACGGCTTCCAACTGCTTTCCATAGTGCATCCCGGTGCCAAATGTTCCCCAGGTAAGCGATGCATTCACATCTGGCCATTCACATGATGTAAAAGACAACGTGATTCATCAGACCAGGCTACCTTCTTCCATTGCTCTGTAGTCAAGTATAGATGCTCACACGCCCGTTGTTGGCACTTTCTGTGGTGGACATGGGTCAGCATAAGCAGTCTGACTAGTCTGCAGCTATGCAGCCCCAAACGCCACAAACTGCGATGCTCTGGGTATTCTGACACCTTTCTATCAGAACCAGCATTAACATTTTTGTCAATCTGTTGGATCGGCCCACATGGGGCAGCCTTGACTCCCCACGAGCATCAGAGACCCTGTCGCTGGTTCCTTGGACCACTTTGACAGACACTGACAACTGCAGACCAGGAACACCTCACAAGAACTGCAGTTTTGAAGACGCTCTGACTCAGCTGTCTAGCCATCACAGTATGCCCTCGTTCTTACACCTGCCCATTTTTTCTGCTTCTAACACATGAACTTTGAAAACAAAACTTTTAACTTGCTCCCTAATTTATCGCACCCAGCAAACACCCAGCACCATTCAGCGACCAATTGCAAGTAGGTGCACTGAAGCTACACTGATTGACCAACTGAGCAACTACTTTTGATCACAAGGCAATTCCACTGGTTGCCAGATGAGAGACAACCAGTGGAAATGGTTGCCTCTCATGAAGGTTTGCAAGTAATTTCCATCTACTTTATAAACACAGATTGCCAACACACAATCAATCGTATGCATCTTGTTTCCATAGGGAACTTAAATGAAGCTTATGGGTAAGTTCAATGAGGAAGATCTGTAGTCACACATCTGTCTGCTTCCCAGGTTTTGGCAGCTAATCTATGCTTTACCTCACTTCCACTTTCCCACGCTGTCGAGCTGATTGTGACATCACTGGTTTAGTCCAGTCATCTTCCTGCTTTCTTCAGGGCAATCAGCCTTCACGTACAACCGAGTATTCACTGCTGATCTGTCATTCTCTCTTGCAGACGCATTCTTGCAACCCGCCTCCTCCCCGTCACTGCCTCTCTTTCGCCATTCAGGCTCCATTAAAGCCTCCATCTTCATCTTCACCAGCAGCATTTAGACTCTGGGGGGTCCTGCACTTATCCCTATCACCGCTGGGATTCCATTCTGCTGTGATGGGCCACCGGAGTCTAACTGCCAAATACCTCAAACTGAATTCTGTATATAAATAAATCATGTTCACTTCCTTCTAACAATCTCTCCTTATTGAGCTGGGTAGCAACTTATCGTATTCTGGTGATATTTCTATATAAAAGGAAGGTTACCAAGCGTGTCTGTCATTTTGCGATTAAATTTGCATCCTGCAGCAATCACGCCACTATTTGTGGAGAACTTTATGTTTCAAATCAGTGACGTTTTGGCTGGACTTTAAACATAACTGGTTAATGTGAATTTCACTCTGAATTTCTGTGTATGTAAATGTGTTTGCAGATGGCAACAGATTTGAGCTTTTTGCAGATTTATCACAGTTATTATCACAAACAGCTTGCACTTAATTGCCAGCTAGGCCCCATTCAGTCACAGACTGATAGACTGCCATTTTATTTTTAACGCACTAAAGTTGCTTTGAAGATCTGAACTGAGTCATCACAGACCTGGTGTCTGGCAAGAGAATTGCGACTTTTGGCAGTTTATCGCAGTTCATTGTTGTATTTTCTAATGTCAATGTCACAACGGGACTGAACGGACTCACGCGCAGGCTCTGGGTAGAGAACACAAAAGTCTTTATTTACAACACCGGGTGATCTATTTACAAAGTGTGGGGGGGGGGACGGGCTCCGGGGATCCACACACGAACGGGAAACAGACGCTGACAGTTCACACGCTCCTCTTCACACTCCTTAAACAACACGATGGCTTACTCCACACACTCGAACACTCAGGTAACACAGGGGTTGGTCCAGGGAATCTATTCACAGAAACACGAAGGGATTATTACAGAAAGGTCACACGAAAGGCACACAAGAGAAGAACTGAGCTGGGGTTTTCACTGACGATAGTCGGCAACGATCCAGCGACGAGAAACACAGTGTGGCCATCTAATAAAGGGGCAGGAACACTCTCCGGTGATGAGCCACAGGTGTGATTTGCAGCCAGGTGCGTGGGCCAAGGGCGGGAGCCCACAGGTGAGCTCCGCCCAGGCGGAGGGAAAGAGAGGGAGAGAGAGAACAGGGACACAACAACACATGTAGCCAATTTGGATCACCCGGGTAGACACAGGGACCCTGACATATATACCTCATACAT
>VVHJ01047139.1:6658-30423 GCA_015107715.1 Tylochromis polylepis | reverse complement strand
CGAAGGGATGCAGGTGCTTCACTGAGGTGCAGGGGAGGTCCTCCTCCTCTGTGCCCTCATGTGCTAGGTGGAGGAGCTGGTCAGGGTCTGGGCTGGTGGGCTGCTCTGCTGCTGCAGGTGCCAGGGCGAGCTCCTGGGTCTGGGGCCTGATTACCCCTCTGGGGGTTTTGGTGCCTGGACCTGGGAGTATAGAGTGTGTATGTGGAGTGTGATTGTGTGTCTCCATGTTGGGCAAGTGTGTGAGTGTTTGTGTATGTGTGCGTGAGGGAGGGAACGCATGCTTGTGTCTGTGTGTGCCTGTTTGTCTATGTGTCAGGTCAGTTCTTAGACTCCACCTCATGCTCCCCCAGGGTGGTGCCCCCACCCGCCGATGCATTGGTGGTTCTCGGTGTCCAGGGCTGTCGGGTGTGTGCTGGCTCGTTCCCGGTGGCTGTTTGGCGGTGTCTGGGCCCTCTGGCTCTGTCGGGGCCCTGCTGGGGAGTGGGTTGCCCTTGGGTCTCAGGTCTCTGGACTGCTGGGTACCCCCCCCCAGGGCTCTTCTCTGCTCTTCTCTGAGTGGGGGCCGCTGCGGTCCCTGCAGTGGTCCTCCTGGGGTTCTCATGCTCTCGGGGGCCACTGGATGTCTGGGGCCTGAGTCTCCTCCATGCCTGCTTCAGGTCCTGGGGGGCAGGGATGTGGCTCCCCACACCTACTATTAGACACTAACATGGAGAAACCTTACAATCACAAGTGTGCTCACGCACACAGGTGTTCACACAGGTGTGCACACAGGTACTCACAGACACACATTAGCTTGGGCTGCTGCTGCCTCCAGAAATATTGTGTATTATTAGTACTGTGTGCTGTTCAGTAACATTGTCACCGTTGTTTATGCATGTGCTGGTTGTTGCTGTCCCTTTTTCTCTCTATCCCTCTTCTTCTCCTCTATTTTTCTCTCCCTCTCCTTCTATTAACTTTTTCCCCAACTTCACTTTCTTTCGTTTTTCCATACCCCAGTCTTGTCTGTTATCGTTGTAATTATCCAAAATAAAAAATCCTAACAAAGTTCTGATAAAACATGACTATCAAGTAGACCTTTATAATGAATGCCATAATGCTCCACTTATGAAAGCATATCTGTTTGGCAGTTTTTTGGCCTTCAGACGACAACTCTGATTTCTACACTGCCGGACAGGATAGGGGAAAAAAAAAATCTCTATTCTATCTATCTCAAGTAATATACATTATAACTATTACAGACAGTTTCTGTGCAGTGTTTCTTTCAATTGAATGTTGCAGTTTTACCAAGATCACATGAACCAATTTGGCTTCAGGCTATACAGCAGTGCATCTAAAATGCAATAAGGCTACTACATCGTAAAAGAACAAGCTAAACAAAAACTGTATTAAAATAATTAAAACAATTTTTTTTTGTTCGTTTGTTTGTTTCCTTGTTGACTTCTTAGAAAACAGCTAGAAAAGATGTTGTCAAAAAGAAGAATTCTACACGAAAAGAAGGGGAATTACACAAGGTGCTTTCATGTAATCACAATATACATGCTGTAATGATGGTCTTTTTTTAATGAAAACAGTAAACGATAAAGCACAGGCAGAGGAAATTCAGCAACTCTTCAATAACATCATAGTAGGGCTCCCTTGTATCTCACCCACCCACTATAATTGTGCATCAGCAAATTAAAAAAAATAATAATAAATAAATAAATAATGTGTGCATGCATTTGTGTGGCTATGTGTGAAAGAGAGCAAGCGCCGGATAATTTAGCCCATCTGTACTCACACAGTCGGAAATTTAGAACATCTTTTAATGAGGTGTTTTCAGTCATTTGCGAGCTGGAACATCGGATGTGCTTGGCCATTTATCCTGAGTTGATCTGCAATACGTTTTAGGCAGCGCTGACAGCTTGTTATCCAATCAGTTTCCACCTAATCTCATAGCTCACCTCTTATCCATGTGAAATCTTGCTGTATTTAACTCTCATACCCAATTTTTCAGGAAGAGATTACACATAACTCTGAAACATAATTTGAAGTAAGGTTTTATCTTTGCTTTACTTCAAGAGAAAGTTCTGATTTAGAGTTACTTAAGCCAAGGCCCCAAATTGCAATTGCATTGCATTTTGCATTTAATTATTATTTAACCTTATCCCACAAATTAAAGTGCTCTGGGAGATATATCAGTCTCCTGTTCTCTTTTTTAAATTTGGTTCATAGCGTAATTTCCTTTTACATCAAAAATTATAGCTCTTTTAAGATGGGACTGATTTCCCTTGTTTTAGCTACTTTTCTCTTTCTTTTTGCCCTTTAGTTAAAAAGGTTTTGTTCTTTTTTCCTTTCAGGACCTTTGTAATGTTATTTGAAAACAAAGATGATTGCAGGTTATCATCCCTCAAAGCTTGAACAGTTTTAGTTTACAGACAGAAAATCATATGTGCTGCATTAATTCAGCCTCAAAGAAACAGATCAAAGCTAAGATTAAAAGCTGGACAACACTCAAAGTCAATGAGAGATGTCCACAGAGTCGCTATACCTTTGGGCTAGTCTAGTGATGCCATTACCTGTAGTCAGACCTGAGCCAATATTTTATTACTGTGCAGTCCGAAAGTCAAAGGAAGTCTTTGTTATTGGTGGTACTGATGCTTTGGGGATTAGCCTTTCCACTCTTTTTCTGAAGGAGAGGTGGCATATTGTTATGGTTGGAAGTAAGGAAATTTGTGTGTCGGGTTGCATCAGGAAGGGAATCCAGCATTAAAATCTGTGCCAAATCAGACATGCACATCCAGCCATGTGGCGACCCTTTTGTGAGGAAGGGAACAGCTGAAAAAAAGGTGACTTGGGAAAAAATGTGTATTCACCAACTTGTTAGTGAGTGGCTGTTGGAAACTGCTGACAATCAACAGCTGAACCAAAAACCTAATTTGAATATTTTGGGGTCTCCCCGCAGAATGTAGGCGTTGCCTGCAGTTTGCAATCTGGATGCAAACCGGAAATGGAGAATGTTCACATTCAATGTAAAATTTTTCAGAAGGCGCAACTTGTACTTCATTTTTAGTTTGCATTGTTAGTCAAATTAGTAAGACAGTTGAGATGAGGACAGGTGAAGTTGTGTTGTCAAGAATGTGTGTTAATTTTTTTGGAGTTGTTTTAATTTCTTTAGTCTAGCTTATAGCTGGCACAGAGAGCACTGTACCAAAACGTTTCAGACCTACTAACATCTTTTTATGTATTCCAGTTCTCTCGCCTTATATCACTTCCAGAAAAGAAAAAATGCAATGCATACTGTGGGTCTAACTTTATTGCCTCTGATGTCAGAAGAGTAAAGCAGCTCACATTCAATATTTCTAGGAAATAGGTACATTTCTTTAATACTTTTGATTGAAAGATTTGAGGTTAAATATTTGGTTGAATGTGTTGTGTTATCACAGAGAAGTGCGAGTTCCTTTTATCTTTCCAAAACTTGGTATTTGTTAGTAGCGATGTTCTTGGCCTTGGAACATTTGCTACAGTGAGAAAGATATAAATGAAACATCATGTGGCATTTTGAACATATTGAGTTGAAAATGTCCCACGTGCAAAAGAGTTTGAGAATCCCTGCGCTACACCATTGTTGAACAGGATCAATTAATTTTAAATGCATAACAGCTGCAGTGCTGTTTCACCATATAAAGCAAAATGCTAATAATTTTTGTTTTTTAGATGTTTCATGTGATTTTTAGTTGATTAGTATTGACTCTTCACCCAGTGCCAAAGTTTCAAAGGACAAGAATACCACAGGTTATATTAAACAAACAAAAAAAACAAACTTATCTGGATATATAGCCCAAAAGTCAAATAAAGATTATAGACAATAGTACAACCGATGTTACAGCTGCCCATATCCAAAGCCTTTGAATATGCCTGCATGTGTGTATGCATAGTCCAAAACTACAAGATGTCAGAATCACGCACCACCACATCTGCTCTGTTTTTTCAACCGTTTTGACCTTCTGTTCAAAGATTTAACAAATGGCCCAGTTGAGCTCACAGCCTGACAGCGCACTGTCCGATGAACCATGATGCATATTTAACAGGATCCACCAGCCTGCAACATCTCTGCTATAAACCCACAGTCTTGCTAAGTTATTCAGTCACTCTTAGATGCAGGTCTGAGTGTACAGACAGCCTCGATTACATGCACCACTGGACAATCCGCAGCACATCAGACACTGCTTCTAATGATAATGAAGGACTGCGCACTCCAGTCTCCCTTTCCTTTCAAGCCGTTTGCTGAACACTCTGGAAGTCACACACATTCCTGTCGTTATCAGACCTTTCTAATAATCACTATTTACTCTAACGTCTTCACAAGCACCTCGCAGTTTGTGTGACTGAATAATTATAACGGGCTACTGAGTTGAGCTAAAATGAGCTTGTCTTCAAAAAATAAGCACTCAACAATCGGACAGGTTTAGTGTGGGGAACTGTTGCATGTCTGGACAATTAAAAAGCCAACAAGAAAAGACTTTATAGGATCCCAGGGAGATGAGAGGATTTCAACACTAGTAAGAAACTTTTTTCCAGCACATTTGTCACGTCAGCTACCTTCACAATTAAGGTATTTGTTTGTTTAAACATGTAAGAAAAGAGTTTTTTGTAATCAAATGGAAGCATGTTAGTCCAACATACAGGCTTACCAACACGACAGAACCAATAGGGCAAGAGCAAAAGATAAACTGCTGGTAACTCAATGATGGCTCAGTAGGTAGAGTAGGATGTCCGCTCACTGAAAAGTCAGTAGTTCCCTTTACTTTTTTGAGGAACATATAGAATACGAAATTCCTCCCGCGTGCATTTGATAGACAAAACCTTGTATTGCAGTGTACCATTCTGGCAAATAATTTGCTGGCTGTTTAAATGAGAGAAAAAGTTAGACTCTTCGACAAGTCAACCCAAAATTGAAGGAAGTTAACGCACCTGTCATACTCACCCGCTTGTGATCTGGGATATTCAGCCAGCAGTATTTAAGACCAGCAACTATTCTTCGCCACTTCGTCTGCTAACCAACGTTAGTGACAGGCCGACTTTGCCTCTCGTGATTTTTCGTGTTCTCCTTGTGTTCTAGTAGCCTCTTGGATCCATCACGCTCACCCTTTGCAGTTCCTTTCACTCACCTGGACGCTGGTCACCCCTGAAATCTCTAACCACTGGTTCATGTTCACGGACTCTCCACTCCTCACCTGCCTGCCCTCCTGCCACTGCAATCGCGGCTTGCTGGGCCATTCAGATTCGAACTCTGCCTCCCCTCTAGGCACTCTCCACGTGCTAGTAAAGTAAGCCATAAAGGCCATCTGTTACATCTCCTCCCATCTCCATTCCTCGGTATCACTCCTAACCTCTTTCTCCCTCTGTTTCAGAGACCCTCGTTCAGGTTTCAGGCGCCACGTCCTATTTCCTGACCCTAGTTCCTGTTCTACGCGCCACCTATTATTCCCTCGAGTATTGCTTTCTCTTGTGTTTACAAATAGTAAACACAGTAAGTGTGAAATAGTTAACCTTGACTCCTGCTGTCCCTGTCTGAATCTGCGTTTGTGTTCACGTACTGCCCCCACCCCCAGTTTGTCTAACCTTAGCAGTGCTAGCAGCAGTAGCCTTTATTTCTCTTATGCTTGTGTGCACATCCCAGGGCAAAATGTGGTCCCACATCACTTCTGTTGCTTGATAATATTCCAGTTTATTCTGACAAAGCTTACATATAGCTAAACTACTACAGAACAACACTAGTTAGCATAGCTTTTTCCTTCACTTGTTTGTAACTTCTGTTCAGAGAGAAAGTGTGTGTATGTGTGTGTGTGTTGAGGGTGGCATTGTAACCAGGAGTTAAACTGTTAGATGGCACATGTACTGTTGTTCAGAACAGCACTCCAGCACCATCAGTTAATGAGAAACTAACTCTGATAGGCAGATTACTTAATTTTTCATGTGCGTTTTCTGGCGTTGATTCCACTGATTGCTTTTCGATACTTATTCAATAATAAGAAAATAATGACATCCTACGGGCAACTGACACTCTGAACACATCATTTTTTCTTTTCATCCATGTGATGTGTTCATGGTGCAAATGCAAATAAAGTTTGGGTCACAGTCTAGCTAGCACTACAGACTTGTTGAGCACAGGCTTTTTTTTTCCTTTTTTTAAAAAAAAAAATGGCAGGTATTTTCAAATTCCTTTTTCCCCACAAACAGCTCAATAAATGTGCCAAATATGCACTTATATTGACATTTAGATAGCGGACACATTTTGTGACAAACCTTTTCTCTCCCAGCAAGAGAAAGAAAACTTTAATGTGCCACACTGACAGATGGCGAAAGCAGCAACATACTACAGAACAGGAAAGGAAAATGAGAGGTTATTTTCAAAGGTAAGGACTGCTCAGCATGTAAAATTTGATAAACTGGAAATTTAAATGCGACTTGTAATATCTTAATTTAATGTAGAGTTTAAAAAGTGGATATTGGATCTATATATGATGTGCTGCTAATTTTGGGTCATTCAAAGGTTGCATGAAAGTACTGTACTAGGCCATTTGGGGTCGGCGACAATGTTATATTTGCGTTGTTTACAGTGATGCATTATGCTGGACTGGTGCAGGACAGACTGTGGTGTTCACAGTGTTAGGATGTATGTCAAGAGTAACAGACATCAATTTATATTTAAGGTGACGATGCTGACTAGAAGAACTCACCAAATGCTTTCTTTTATGCTACCTTTACAGTGTCAAGGAGTTGAGAATCAGCCACACAGCTCATCAAACATCTGCTTATATATTTTTTTTAAATTCAGTTGTCTAAATCTACAAAGAGCAGTGAATACTGAAGTACCAACACAAGTCATCTGATCACAGCCTACACAGAGAAAAATCTCAAAACAAGTTTTTATGTTAGTTATTTTCAGTGACAGAAAATAAGTGGTGTTATGTCACTGATCTTAGGGTTCCCCAGTTGCTGAATCCCCCTTTAACCGATGGTCATTACTTCTTTAAACTGGTAACTGCTGTTGTATATCACAAAAATAAGAATAATACTTTTAACTGACTAGAATTTCTGGCACTGACTAGCAAGAGACTCAAATGTCTAATTAACTAGTCATGCACCCTAATACATACAAAAAAGTGCTCTACGTGGCCAGTAAGGCTATAAATCTGCTATAGAAATGCCAGTACTGGTTCTCCTTTGAACCCTGCAAGTTCTTTTGTTGATATTTCACTGCAGTTCATAAACTGGCAAAATTATGTTGAAGTAGCTGTTACTGGGTCATAGGCTGCATTGTAGCCATTATCTTCACACAGCTATGGCTGGATTATTTTAATGCCAACTTAAATTTGTGATGGTTCTCGGGCAAGTTCTAAATCCTCTTTTCTATGATTCCAAAATAACTGCATGGCTGTTTATTTGGGATTAACATCAGATACACAGAAAACTAATGAAAGTGTAACTGGGGAGAATTTTCTCTCTGTTTCAACTTTAACGAGCCAAAGAAGACTTTCTGTAAAGTTTTATCTCATCCAAATGTGGCTGACACTGACATTCATACATTTTCCTTGATGTGATTATGTGACTGTGCTATAATGATTCTGCAATGTGGATATATATGAAATTCAAATGAAAAATAAGTGGATTAAAAAAAACATTTAATATATTTATATAAATTTATAGAATGCTCAGTAATTAATCTGTAAGTGCTCTTTTGTGCAGAAAACCATACATGTATTTCAACAAATAATTCATAATACAAGTTTAAAAATAGCTTTTTTAAAATTCAAGTGCCTGCAACTCAGACTACGACTGTTTTATATGATAGTTTTAATGAAATATTAGGCTGATATTGTTGGAGATGAAATGTGGGGCTCTGGTTAAAGATTATTCAACAGATAAATATTTAATGTGGAAGATTACAGTGTGGCTGGGGGCTGAAGGTGACTACGACTGCCACTGGAGATGCAATATGCACCAACAAACAGCCTTGACATTTTTTTATGTAGGTGTCAGGCAATGTTAGAATATTTGTATTCTGTCAAACTACCAGACCCTTTGTATTTTTTTGCAGCAGTGCTGTTTAACAAGTGGCTACAGGTAGTTTATGAAATGAGTATTAAGCGCTTGTTACAGTTTATAAATAACTTGGTGAGGATTGACCTTCACTATGCATAACATGCACAAAACCTGCTTGTCAACAACAGTGTGTGACCATTTTAAAAGTAGTGAAAAGTGCGTGTTAAATTAGCAAAAACGTACTTGTAACAATAATGTCAGTGTAGCTGGAGAAGATTAAAAAATGCTATGTAACAAATTCTGTTACAACTCCACGTTTGCTTGGGAAAAAAATTTCTTCTCTTCAGATACTAGTTATTAATTAAAAGATTTGAATGGAAACGATAAGGTGCAGCTGTAGTGTCAAAATAAATTACTTCTATAATAAATTTGCTTTTAAAAATCACTGGTTCTTAACTTAAAAATGAATTCCTCCAGCCTGACATGTCATTTTCCCCACACTTAATGAAATAATATATACCACATACCACTATACATCAACTGGGATGTTTTCCTCCACCACTTTCCACTGTGTGGATAAAGCTATATGTTTTCTGATGATGATTTGTGACGTTGCTGAATAACTACTAAGTTTTCTGTTTCTTTTTTCACAGTTATGTCATATTATTGATATTAGAGTTTGCCTTATTGCACTAAGGTTTCTGGTGGAAGTTGATATGCGACTACATTCATAATCTGGCAGGCAGAACACATTTTCAAATATCTCTACAAGTGGCTGGCATTGTGCAAACAATTAGCTATGCATGCTAGCACAATAATTGTCTCATCAACTCACAGTGCACCCAAACGCCCTGTATATTCATTCTGGCTACCCAAACAAATCCCATACGCCGATTATGCAATTAAATGAATATTGCATCTTAGTCAGTGAAGTGTATAAGATCATTAGGAGGGGACCATGATAAGAAGGTCCATTGTAGAAAAGAATATGCAGCAAAGACACTAGCGCTTCTGACAGATGGTATAACTAAAAAACACATACAAAAAAAACAAGTTGCTCTGAGTAACCGCCCAGTAGCCACCTGGAGATAAAAGGATCCTGTCTCTGCTGCCTAATGGGGGACCTCCTGTTGTGGCTTGCCTGTACTAGCACTGACCCTTAGCATCCTAAGCCCAATGGACTGATTCACCTTCAAATGCTAATTACTGTTGACGTACCTGGTTGAGTCGTTAGAAAAGCACATCGTTTTGATATGGTTAAGTGACTAGGCCAAGCCAATTAAAACTAAATACTGAATATGGTAATACATGACAGCTCTCTTTGTTTGTATTGCTGGAACACTGTCGTTGTCCATCCATGATTCAGAGGTCTAGAAACAAAAGTAGCAAATTTTCAGTCTGTGTCTGTGTCCAAGCCAGTGTGTCGTTATGGTTTGGACAGACACAGATTGAAAATTAGCTACTTTTGCTTTTTTAAACATTAACCCGTTACATAATTAAAAGATCTAAAACTCCAACAAGTAGCCTACAATCTATAGACGATTGGTCTGTGACAACCAAGTATTCTCTCTGATTTTTCTGAACTGGCCTGTTGCTGAGCAAAATGTAAATTTATGTTACATGATAGGTTTTGAAATACTTACATTAGCTTTCATTCTTTTAACATGCTGACAACTGAATGACAGAAAACTGATCAGGAAAACTTCTAAGAACATTTTAATGCGTCAGGTATCCATCTTATCTTCCATTTGTAGCCACTCCCAAGCCAGCGTCTCATGGATGATTTTTTTTAACACCATTTAATTGTATTTATTTATTTTTTTTACTCGTTCTACTTAATGTAGTGTTTATGATCTTTAAAAGTGAAACATTATCTTCCTGCATCCTATAGTGCTATCAGTCAGTGAGGGTGGGAAAACATGTCTCCCCCTCCATCTCACTCAGTACTGGAGCGCCTCAGGCCTGTGTTTTAAGACCCCTGCTGTACTCACTGTACACTTATGACTGTGTAGCCACAGTCACCACCTCCATTGTCAAGTTTGCTGACGACACTGTTGTTGTGGGCCTGATCTCCGACAACATCGAGATGGCCTACCTGGAGGAGATTAGGAACCTGGAGAACTGGTGCCAGGAGAACAACCTCCTCCTAAACGTCAGCAAGACTAAGGAGCTGATCGTGGACTTCAGCATAAAACGGGCGAGGAACTACAATCATCAGTGGCGCGCCAGTGGAGAGAGTGGACAGCTTCCGGTACCTGAGTGAACACGTCACTCAGGACCTGTCGTGGTCCTGTCACATCAACACCGTGGTCAAGAAAGCCCGCCAGCGCCTCTTCTTCCTCAGAAGACTTAGAGACTTCCATCTTCCACTGAGGGTGCTTAAGAACTTCTACTCCTGCAGCATCGAGAGGATCCTGATGGGGAAACATCTGCACCTGGTACGTGAACAGCACCAAGCAGGACAGATGTGATCTTCAAAGAGTGGTGCGCTCGGCAGAACGCATCATTCGCTCCGAACTTCCTGACCTGCTGTCTGTCTGCGCCAAGTGGTGCAAGACCAAAGCCAGGAAGATTATGATGGACCTCTCCCATCCCAACAATGGACTCTTCTCACTGTTGAGGTCTGGGAAGCGCTTCTGCTCCCTTAAGGTCAAAACAGAGAGAATGAGGAGGAGCTTCTTCCCCCAGGCTATTCAGTCCCTGAACCATCACGTCACCGCGCGCACACTGTTTATTTGCACAATTCTTA
Organism: Tylochromis polylepis; assembly: GCA_015107715.1. NCBI lineage: Eukaryota > Metazoa > Chordata > Actinopteri > Cichliformes > Cichlidae > Tylochromis > Tylochromis polylepis. The sequence goes on along the minus strand of VVHJ01047139.1, from coordinate 19,649 downwards.
TAATTTCTCTCTTAAATCTTTTATTTGTACATTCTACTTTTTATCTCATAATTCGCCTTTAATTCTTACCTTAGTCTTTACTTCTTAGGTTAAATTCTTATTTGTTCTTTACATCTGTTAGACCTTTTAAAACTTAACATTTGTAAATTTTGTAAATTTCTTTACTGTAGTTTAATGCACAGCAATAAGCATTTCGCTACATGCCGTACTGTGTACGATTATGTGTGTGACGAGTAAAAATTTGAATTTGAACTTGAACTGAATATAGTGCATCGACTGGTATGTTAAATGACTGATCCCAGCAGGATCTGACAGGATTAAAAAGACAGCATGTTGTGAGGATGAACATCAACCAGTGAAAGTCTGCAGAAAGAGGTAGGTTGCATATCACAAGACTTTAAACATGAAGAGAGACGTTTGGGTATCATCCAGGGCTGTTTTTAAAGTTACTTTTGTAAGATTTTTGCATTTTGGCCACAGTTTAATAGGTTAAAAAAAACAACTACTGGGTTTGGCTAAGGCAACAAAATTAAAAATGTATTTTTATTTAAAATTTTCTACATTTGTGAAGTTCTGTAAAAGTACAGCAATGATATTCACTTTCCAGACCTCAAAAACTATTTTGAAGTAATAATAAAACGATTTTTTTAGGGGGGGAAATGACATAAATTCATAATCTTTGTAAATGTTGTTCAGAAAGTTCACAGTAAAGAAGAGTTAAATAAATGAAGCAATATCTCGTAGACCAGACGTTATACACTGGATAACATAGTAATAACTCTAACTGAAAAGTTTAATTACCTCAGTTTCAGATATATAAAAAAAAAAACCGCTTAAATTGAATCGAACTGAATAAATAAATAAAGTTGCTTAAAGGATATTAAAGGCTTTTGATTAAGTGTCAGTATGTGATGACGTGAGAGTCCATAAACATTCACACTTTACTGAGTTACCAACCCTCCCGAAAAAAAAGAACATTAAATAAATACATTTTTTTAAAAATCTACTTTGCAACTTCTCCAAGCTCCAGTAGAACTTTTTAATAAGGTGCTAAACAAATCTGTTGAAGTCACTTTGTGACATGTAAACACTGTGGGGAAAAAATAGAGCCTCTCCTCAGCCTCTTCATACACCTCCTGCTTTTCTCTTCCTCCATGCTCTTTTATCCATCTGGTGTTATGGCAAGCCATCTCTGCTGCATGAGCTGCTTCTTTCAACCCCCAGCAGCCTTTCATCTCGCCTGGAAAAGTGAGTGCTCCCATGTTTATCCCTGATTCAAGGAGTATGAAGAGTAAGGGTATAGCAGAGGGTATAAGGGGAGGAGGATGCGCAGCAGCAGACAAAGAGTTGGGTAGATCTGAAGGCAGTCTTTAACTGACAAAGGCCCCAGCTTACTGCATATCTGTGACTTTAAGGATTAGCGACTGAGAGACAGTGCTCTGCCTGCACTTGTTAATCTCTCCCCTCCCGACGTCACTCACTCAACCTCATTCGCTCCATCTCTCTCTCTTTCTCGCCAGATGCTTCCTCTGCCCCAACTTTAATTAGTTTTAGCGCGGATTGAAGGAAAAGTTGGTTCCCTCTTCAGGTGATAAAACACTAACTGCCACTGAGCTTAGTCAGGGTTAACAGAGTTGAGGTCAAGTGTGGACTCCGGGGCCTTTTGATCAGGCTGCAGGACTGAGAAGCAAACTGGGGGCCAAAGAAATACAAATAAAAACAGACAGAGACAAGAACTGGATGACTTTCATTTATGTCCTCATTATTTTATTGCTATGGGATTGTAAACTGAAGGAACAGAACGCACCTAGCGCATATTCATTATATATTATAACAATAAAACAAAAGTATTTTCCTGACTCTCCTAAAGCACTAAAACCTGTGTTTTTGAAGCTTAAAATCAATGTGACTGTTGTGCTTTTATTGTAGGAAATATGTTTAACTTATTGCTTCACTTTGAAGGTCCAGCTTAACAAGATGACTAATGGCTTAGTGACGAAATGGCCATCTGGACAAAGCTGCCCATTCATTAATTATGAAAAGGAACACTAATCAGAAATAATGGCCTTCTTAATTACTGTCCCAATAACAAAGCAATAGAACAGGTGACCAAAAGCAGCTTGGCACCTAGACATTGTAGCACATACAGTTTGCACAAATAAACTGCAAATTGACATAATGAGGTTGACAAACTGTCAGCCATTAATAAATGGTGCTGAAAATTGAGTTAATTGTCTCACAGGTGTCCTCGGGGCGCTGCATTTCATATTATCAAAGTGCCACTTTCTTGGAGAAAACGGGCATTATCAAATGGATCTCATTTAAGTACCCCATGCAGCGTAGCCACCCCAGGCTCTTTCATTGCTTTAGTTTAATTTTTATATTTCACACAGGACATGCAGCAGCAACATCCCACTCTAACAAGTAAATAACACCTGAATCACAGCAATTAATTAAGTCTCATATTTTAATTTGTGACCATGAACATCGGCGGAAACATGTTTTTGTGTTGATAGTATTAAAGCAATTACAACGCTGGCCATGTTCATCGTTTCCCTCTGGAGGCCTGGGCAGCCAAGTGCTGCTGTCTAATGGAGAGAGCAAATTAATCCTTCAAATGCTGGCTGAAGGAACCCAGGAGGACTTGAATTCACAGTGGACCTTAAAAAAAGTTCACTCAAAGAGACGTTAATCCATAAATTTTGGGTTGAAATCGATAACCATAATGCATCACCCTCTTGAGCTTAATCCTCTAAGTTTATCTAAGGCCTACAGCCTCAGCTGAATTAAACAGATATGATAAAACTCAAATTGGCTGTACAGTGTTCAGCAGCTTGTCACTGAAAAAGCTGATACGTGTTTATCAAATAGACATGAAGAAGACTATGCTGCATACTGAAAGACTGTAACATTGTGATCCAGTTAACATGAAAATGCTTATCTACAAATGTACATTAACCTTTTATTGTTATCATATAATGGGAGTATGATGGTCCCTGATCCCTTTTAGCATTTAGTATTTGTCTTACGTACGATTAAATGTGCAAACTATATAAACTGAAAATAAAATGATAGAAAACCGGCTCAGTACTGACATCTCACAGTAAGAATGTTTCTTGCTCAAAGCTCCTGGTCAGATGCGGGCTTTCTCTGTGAACCTTTCACATTCTCTCTTTGCTGGTTCCTCCGTTCGGTTACCTGGGTAATCTAAGTCGGCCAGTGGATGAATGTGAGAGTGTTTGGTGGTCTCTCTGTGTTAAAGGGAAATTATGGTTCAGCGGTGGCAGTCTGTTGGCAGTCCGTGGGCAGCTGTGTACTGTCCCTCTTACAGAGAGCATCTGTTGTCAGATGGGAGCAGTGTATTTGACAGGAGCAGATTTACACTGGTTGCAAAGCACTCTCCATAAGTTCTCTGTAGGCAAATGCTATGCAAACAAACACGGTACCATAAATTATACATTAGCCCCACGGTGGACTCTTGGCTGGTCCGTGGTGTACCCCACCTCTCTTCTCTGACAGCTGGCAAAAACATCAGCTCCATTCTGTAAATGTCACATACAGATCCACCCCCCCCTGCTGGTCAATCTCATTTTGGTTTTAAAACACCAAGATGACAACAGTGAAAACGACCATCTCAGGTTTCAACACAGGAACTCCATGACCAGGTGCATGACATCATAGTGGGTACATGCATTTTTTTTGTCCTGTCTATGGAACAGAACACAAATAGTACAAAAGATGATAAAAATAAACTCAATAAAAATATAAGTTACAAAGTAAGTAACAACTGCTTTTTTAAAAATAGTTTTTTAAGTAGCTGTAATATATATGCAGAATACCAAGTGCAAGGGACGCAAAGCAAGGAGCAGTGGAGCTGGATTCAAATGATTCTATCATTGCATAGATAGGGAGAGAGATGGAGTAGGAGGAGTGTTGTGGAGATGGAGAGAGTGTCAGACAGGATCATGAGTTTGAAGCTGGAAATCGATGGGGTGATGTTGAATGTTGTCAGCGCGTATGCCCCACAGGTTCAATGTCAATTAGAAGAGAAAGAAGAATTCTGGAGTAAGTTGGATCAAGTGGTAGAGCGTCCCCAGGGGGAGAGAGGGGTGATTGAAGCAGACTTCAATAGATATGCAGGTGAATGCAACAGAGGTGATGAGGAGGTGGTAGGTAGGTATGGTGTTAAGGAGAGACATGGAGAGGCAGAGGTGGCAGTGGAGTTTGTGAAGAGGGTGGAAATGCCTGTGGTGAACACATATTTCAGAAAGAGGGAGGAGCATAGGGTGACATATCAGGGTGGATGAAGGTGCACATGGGGGAACTTTATTTTTTGAAGAAGGTGCAATTTGAAAGAGATAGGAGACTGCAAGGTGAAGGGGAGTGTGTAACTAGGCAGCATCAGATGGTGGCCATTAGGATGACTTTAGAAATCAAGAAGGATGTGTGAAGGCAAAAGTGAGGATTGAATGGTGGAAGCTGAAGAAGGAAGAATGTTGTGCAGACTTCTGGGAGGAGTTGAAACAGGCTCTGGGTTGCAGGGAGGTGTTCCCAGGTGATTGGGAAAATGCAGCTGTATTACAGAGGAAAACTGTCAAGAAGGTGCTTGGTATATCTCCTGGAAAGAGGACAAGGGTATTTGGTGATGGAATGAGGAAGTACAGGAAATTATTCAAAGGAAAATGTGGGATAGACAGGAAGAACAAAGTAGATAGAAATACTGGGAATGGACAGGATGACTAAGGATAAGGATCGAAATGTTCTAACAAGATGACAATGTGCTCTATAGTGAGAACAGGGAGCAGGTGGAAGAGAGCCTGGAGAGGTGGAGGTATGCTCTGGAGAGAAGACGAAATAAAGTCAGTAGAAGTAAGACAGAATACGTGAATGAATGAGAGGAGACAGATCCAAAGCAACAGAAACTACACTCAGAAGAGAGTGCAGGCAGGGTGGAGTGGGTGGAGATGGGTGTCAGGGGTGATTTGTGACAAAAGGATAGCAGCAAGAAATAAAAGTGTTTACAAGATGGTCCTGATGTACAGTTTGGAGATACATCATAACACATTCAACAAGTTGAAGATAATAAGATTTTTTGGGGGGGAGTCAACAGAACAGACAGGATTATAAATGAGTACATCAGAGGGACAGCTCAGGTCAAACAGTGTGGAGACAAAGTTAGAGAGCTGAGATGGTGTGCACAGGTGCAGAGGAGGGATAGTGGATATACTGTAACGTCAAACGTATTGAAACCCAGAACTTATATTCACTAAGTGTAGATTTACATATTTATATATATATAGTGATTTATATAAGTAGTCAAAGGGAAAAAAACAAGAAATAGTTTGAAGCAACTGAAATGAAATATAGCTGCAATGTGTGACATGACACCTGACTGCAGGCCACCTATTGTTCAGTTAGGTTAAAGAAAATCTTTTCATAGGTTTATTTGTTCAGGTCATAGGTTCTAACTAGAAGAAGCCATTACAACATGTTAGCAAAGCGATCTGAACCAACTGGAAAAAACTAACTAAAAGAGCAGATGACATGTAACTGACACATGTGGCATGAGACATGTTTACAGCGCCATTTATTATTATGTTAAAGAGAAGATTAAGCATAGGGTAGTGCTTTGCTAAATAGGCACAACTTTGCTTACCGTTTTTATTTGTCATCCCAAGATTAGCTAGTAATTACTACAATGAGGTTAAGTAAACTCATTGACCGAGGCGATTGATGGTGGTAACACGCTGCCTCTCAGCTCCCGAATGTGTCCTCTTGGCAGATGTTTGCTCATTTGAGCTGTGCACATTATCTTTATGTCGGTATAAATGAACTTGCACAAGGGCAAAATGTTGGACCCGTGATCATTTTCATAACTTAAATGGCAACATCTGGAGGTGTTACGGTGTAACAGACCTATTATAAACAGGTAGTTTAGAGCACAACTGATTACTACTAAGGGAGCATTAGTGCTGTGTAACAACATCATTACTTTATCCATTATGCTGCTTTCCTCTTTCAACACTTGACCAAAATCAAATGATGGATGTCCTTGTCTTGGGTGATTTCTTTTGTTCTTCTTTTGGCTGACTATGTTCTTAATCTGAATAGCAAAAGATTTCAACACACACACACACACACACACACACATTTATTTTGTTAAGTCACATCTAGCGGTTTCACCTTATATGTCTAGCAAAGGTTTGTGGAGAAAAGTATAAGACAATTTCAGCATAGTTATTTCTGCATTCAGGGACTAAGCCATCCAATCAATCTGTGTCCCCCTGCCAGTGAACACCTAATTGAGTGTCACTTTGAATATCACAGCTTGCTATCTGCTTATAAGAAGAAGCCTAGACAATGAGGGAGAGTAGAATTGGATGTCATCTTACTCCTGAATCTTGCGGACCATCAATCTTGATTTTACACCCTAAAGCATGATGAAGGGAGAGACTGAATCTGCTAACGATGATTTTTAGTGTTTTTTCCACCACTGTGTTGTCAGAGTTGAGCCTTGCTTCAGTGTAAACAACCCTGTTGTTTACCTCATGTTTGTGTGATATGTTCCAAGACACAAGGCATATGGCCACAAATGCATTTAGACAAAGTCATGACTCATTCATGCGATGTCTCTTAATGTTAGCACTGCACTCTTTGTGACTTTTTTTGCTTCACTCCAGCTACATTAACATTGCTATTGTCTCTAGGTAAATGCATTAGCATTCGCATAATGCCCTCACAGCATGGGTGATTTCTCAACCAGATTAAGCATCTTTATATCCTGATCACATATCTCTGTAATAATGAATTATGTATTGAAGAATTTTAAATAGTACCCGTGGAAAAAAAAAATAGATGGAACCAGAGTAATTGGAGTTTTTTTGTGCAGAAGCTAAGGTGTATATCATTATGTTCACCTGATAGACATTATCTATCAGTTAACTAATGCATACTTACGTATTACGGTATTGCTGTATTGTCAAATTTACGCAAACAGCGATTTGAATAAAATCAGGTTTTTACAGATGGTGTTTTGTTCGGGTTTAATAAATAATTCTGTTTTGCAATTCTTATTCAAAATTAATCATGCGCAAACCATTTAGCCTGTTTCTCTAAATTACATAATTAGAAATGCTAATAAATATGTTCCTTTCAAATTTCTCACAAACTTATGCTTTCAGTAAAAACTACTGGTTTGAAAGCTAAAATCATCTACCGGTCGCAATAAACTTACCACAAACTGTCTGTTAGTTGATCACATCAAAACAGTTTTCATAATATTTTTCCAAATGCAAACCAGAGACAGGCAGATGAGACAAACACATTAATAAGCTGCTAGGTGAGCTGTTGTAGACCCAGGTTTTCTGGACTGATGGAATAAAATAAATTCCTCACAATAAAATTGAAGAAATAGAAATATAACAGTCCTTGATAAACTGGTTAAAAAATGAATTACATATTTTCTTCTGAGAGATAGATGTTATATGTGTTAGTGATTAAGAAAAGTTTCCCCTGGGTGCATTTTTGAGAAGGTGAATCATGCATATTTTTGGGTAATGTGACTGGAACACTTTCATTTCTCATTAATGTCTTTTTTCCTTGGGGTGGGGGGAGAAGGGGAATTGATATGTGACAGCTTGCCTACATTTGCTCTTACTCACACATTGATTCTGCGTGTTTGTTGCCGGATGACTTTGTGGCTCCAATGAAGTTTGTGCCATTGTACTCTCTAACACATGGCTAGTTGCCCAATTAGCTAATGTTAGTTAGGTTGTCTTGACTTACTACATGTAAGTTCACAGCAGTGTTAAAATTTTCATAAGAATGCCACACAAACAAAAAGCAAATTAGTGAAGTGTGTTCACGGTAACATTAAACATTCATGTTATGGGTCACATTAAGTAAGAAGTATAATTCCCAGCCAACAGATTTAAAGAGAGCTTACAGAGTGAGTTTTAAGTGCTTTGGGTTGTCTTGGAATCTGTAGCAGCATAAATGTTTGCACGGTGATGCATGACTGTTCAAATGGATCAAATAAAAAGTGAGGCATGTGCGCCACTTAGCTTAGCTGCTCAATTCAAACGGGCTGTTATTTTTCTTTCAAAAAAAGGTTATATTTCACATCCCGGAGAGGAACTACTCCAAAACTATCCCATGACTAAGACAATCGAGTTTCCAACATGTCAGCTCTTCAAGCACTGCCAACCAGCTCTGGTGCAAAGTGCTTCCTGTGACTGAAAATGTAGTCACAATGATGCATTCATTGGGATAATTGATAGCATTTAGATAATTTATCAGTTTGGTGTAACTAGTGTCTCCCCAGCACCAGAGCTATAAAATAATGACTCCTTTTCTTGTTGTGCAATTCTGTCTGTCACATAGTACAAATCACCTGAGGTAATGAATGCTCAGTTGTGCAACCACAACAAGGAGCGGACATGTTGTGGTTGCGCTGTTTTGGATACTTTTGCTTTAGCTATCATTGTGGACGGTGGAAAAACTGAAATAACTGTGGAAACTGTACCTGACATAAGAAAGAAAATGCAGCCCCATTATCAGAGAAGGCAAAGAAAGGGAAGAGTGTGATTTTCCAACTTATTCCAACAAGGAGGAATTTTCAAATGGAAAGCAACCTGATTTGCAAAAGCTGTGCAGGGGAAAGGACAGGAGGGAAAGCTGTCTATTTCTAACATACTGTGTTCACAGGCAAAATCTAATTTGACCAGAAGACCATATAATTGAGGTTAAGATTGTGTTGGGTGGCTAAGAAAGCAAAGCATATAAACCATAGGTCTGTGTGATGAACACGGATGCCACTGCTGAGAGCAGTTTAAGTACTGTTAATATGGAAACTGTCAGGTGTGGCCTTCAAACAATGTAAGAATAATTGGTTACTGTGGTAACAAGTTAGCAAATGCCCTACTGTGTGTATTTTTTGTACTATCATACTAAAATATGAGAGAAAAAAGAAAAACTGCTCCATTTTTCTGTTCCATCTTAGTTTCCTTAAGTCAGCCCACTGATATACAGTCCCTAAACTGTAACAGTTACATGTGTGTTTTACAAAACTAGACAGAAAAATATATTTATTGAATTTAATTCCCACAGAAACTTTGCAACCAGCAAAAAAAATATGAATGAAGTCCAGTGAGGTGCAGCGTGATTTGTTATCAGTGATCCGTGAAGGATTTCATTCACTATAACGGTCCAATAAATGTGTTATAGGTCAATCCATATGGTTTCATGTTCACATCTCATGCCTGGATAGTTGAATTTCATTTACAGATGCTATGCCAGATTCAAGATTTTGTGTTCTGTGTGCCAGCTGAACTTTGATTGTCAACTATAAACTGCCATATAGTGGTGAAAGATAAAGGCTTCCGTAAGCATTTGATTAACTGATCATCACCAAGAGTGATGATCAGTATAACAGCAGACTTTCTGGCTGTTTGATGTTCTGGAGCATTCAGGCGTGCTAATGCAATGCCACAGTCTTCCCAGGAGTGGACGTCCCACAAATTCACCCAAGGTCAGACCAGCCAATGCTAGGAGAGATTGCAAAAAACCCAAGTGCTACATATCAGACTTTTCAGGCTTCAGTTAACATGTTAAATGTTGAAGTTCATGGCAACGCAGTTACAAAAAGACTGAACAAGGATGGCTTTATGGGAAGGATTTCCAGGAGAAAAAGTTAAAGTTAAAGTTGCATCTGAATGGGCCATGACACTTCTGGAACAATGTCCTGACTGACAAGACCAAGATGAAGATGTGTGGCCATAATGCACAGGACCCTGCGCCCTGTGAAAACCAAACACAGCTTCTCAGTATAAGCATCACATACCAACTGTGAAACCAAATGAGGGGTGATGATTTGGGTTTGTTTTACAATGGCAGGACTTGGGAACCTTCATGAACTCCTCCCAAAAGGTTGATTCTGCTCATCTGGACATTTTCAGTGGGAGAAACGTTTCGTCACTCATCCAAGTGACTTCTTCAGTCTCAGCTGACTGCAGGTTTCCCCAACCTTATAAACAGTACTTATAAACACTTATAAACAGTGCATATTAATAATCAAGGAACTGACCTCACAGCCGATTGTCCATTCAGTGGGCTGGTTTCGGTCATTGTGTAAATGTACTGTTTATAAGGTTGGGGAAACCTGCAGTCAGCTGAGACTGCAGAAGTCACTTGGATGAGTGACGAAACGTTTCTCCCACTGAAAACATCCAGATGAGCAGAATCAACCTCTTGGGATTTACTTACCTGGATGATTGAGCATGCATCAAGACGTTCATGAGCTCCTCTGCATACCACAGTATTCTAGGTACGTTAAGGTCATGTGTCTGACAGCTAAACCTTAGCCAAAACTGGGTCATGTAACAGGACAGTGATCCCAAACAGAATTAAAATCTACAACAGAATGGCTGTAAAAGAAAATAACCAAGGTCTTGCAATAGCCCAGCAAAGTGCAACCCTCAACCTGATTGAAATGCTGTGGTGGTATTGTAAGAGAGCTGTGTAGAAATGAATGCTAATGTGAGAGGCTGATAAAGTCATACAGAAAATGATTACTTGAAGTTATTGCTGCTAAAGGAGATTCTACAAGCACTGAATCACTTGGTGTACTCGTTTGTATTTTTTCAGAGGCCTACACACAGTCCTGTGAAAACCGTCTTTTTCAGATGAATGTGTATCAAGAAGCGGACAGTCACCATCAAGCCACTTTTGTTTGGCCATTTAACATTATGATATCTTGTTTTTTAAATGCCAGGAATGACCAGGTTAGAGTCGCAAAAAAAGCTAGCACAGACGGTTTGGAACAGACGGTTAAATGTAGAACCGGCCGTGTTATCTGTCACCAGTACCACCAGATATTAAGTGCAATGACTTGAATTACCTGAGGTGGCACCTAGCAGACAGCCAGCACCTATAGCTACTGTTTCCAACACCTGTCGGAAAAAAATAACTTTCTTCTTTCTTACTTGCTCTGTAAGTTACTTTAAACATCTTCATTGCAGGACAAGATTTGTTCACACAAATATCTTTAACCATAAGGAATGACACAACAAGTAAATTAAGAAGCTAGCTGTAAACATACTTTATGTGCATGCACTGCATAGCATTACTCGCATGAGTTTTAACATTATGCTAATTAAAACTGTATCTTTTAAGCCATCGTTCACTTAGTCACTTGAATGAGTGACCTTCATCAGTCTCACCCACACATGGGCATTTGATAAGATCTGATTAACTTAAAAGTGCCTCCCACTTTGCCTATAATTAATTCAGCAGCACTTGGAGGGGAAGTAGTCCTGTTAAAGCCAAATCTTCTGCACCATTTAACCGGGTAATGGCAGAGAATTTTATGTTTTTATTAAAGGGCGACCTTGCCTTTCAAGGTGCTGGCAGCTGATGTACTGAACTGAGAAAAGGAGTGACCAAATAGTGTGTAGAGTCATCTTCATTTTGATGGAGCTGACGATTCATAAAATTTGTGTCACCTCACTTCATTAAATCTAAGTTGGACAATATGCACACAACAAACAAAGTACCACTCTCCACTACTCTGCCTCATACAATACATGGTAGTTAGAACCGCTGAAGTGTTTTAATAGGGCCAAGGATGCACATTTACAAGGTGCTGCCCCCCAAAAAATATTTGTGTGAGGAACACATCGCTTGGATTCAGATGTTGTTAAATCATCTGCAGCACTTTATTGAATCATACGGAGGCCTTTATGAGGCAGTCTGGCCCCAATTACCAGTCTTTTAAAGTGTCTTGAAAATATTTAATTTACATTCAACAGAAAGAATGCATCTCTCTGTGGTGAATAACAACTCTGATTGTAATCTGTTACAGATTAACTGCGCTTTACAAAGCAGGGTGACCTTAGAGGAGTGCAGGGAGGATCTTAAGAGAAGCATTTATGACAATATTCAAGTTGTTACTGAGACTTTTTTTTCTGAAGAAGTGGCGATTCCTTGTTTGGCAAGACAGGCTTCAAAAGCGAATGAAAACTCATACACTCCTATTATATAATGCATAACTTAAAAATACGAAATTCATACTTTTCTCACTGCAGAACAGCTGCGCAGGGGTGAATTATTTGGGTGATGTCTCAGTGGCTATGTGTTCACATTTTATATAGGCAGTAGCACTTATGTTCATATTCATCTTGGTATTTATTAATATGGACATTTTGAAAATAAAGCAAAGAAAAATCTTAATAATTAATCAAATATGTATGTTTATTGTCGTGTTCAAATTTTTCAGGAATTCTGGAGAAATATCTGTCGTTTAAAAAGATTTACGGCCATACCACCCTGAGCACGCCCGATCTCATCTGATCTCAGAAGATTTAATTTGCTTCAGCATTAGAAATTACAAGTTTACAGCGCTGGACCTCAGTGTGAACCAGCGGCCTGCTTCACAAAAAGGGCGACCCTCATCGGGCCGTACAGTTTTTATATTGCGACAATAACACAAGATTATTATGGCTGTCTTCCTCCAGATCCAACGTGGCAGTCTGCGGCGAATCTGCTCCTTCCTGGAATCACAAAGACGGAGACAAAAACACACCCTGTGCAGCCTTGATTATCTAATATTATCCTCCTGCTGATTCTAATGTCTAGTTCAGGACAGTCTGTTCGCTCCCTGGCCCAGAGACTATTCCAACCATTACCGTGTGTATGTGTAAGCATGCTGCAAAACCCTCTGCACTCTGCGTCACCAACAATATTTCAAATCCAGACATAGCGCTGGACGAAGCATTTGACCCTCAAACACGGAGCGCCAACTCGTTTATGAGCACATTTGCATTGTGTATAAATTAAAATAATAAAGCAGCTTTATTCAATAATTTTGTAAACCATTTAATAATTTTCAACCCTAACAGGGCTTCGTCTGGCTCCGCCCACCACTTATGACCTGCTGAACATCACGTGGGCTAAAAACCACGAGGCGGGCTTCCTGTGGTTACAAGAAGTGAGC